>JAJONR010032238.1:0-91830 GCA_029582245.1 Solanum etuberosum
AGACGACAAGATATGGAAGACATAAGGCAATGGATAATAAGCCTGTTGAAACCAGAACAACTACCTATAACCAGAGCTATCAAAAAGGAGTTCATATCGCAAGAACTAACAATACGATATTGCAGACTCATAGGACCAAAATATCCAGATCACCAATGCACAAAGTGCCATGGCGAAGAAAACAAGATTCCAGAATTCAGGATGGAATAAAGACAAAACAACTACAAAACAAAAGAAGAAAGCTAAGCTGAAAGGAAAAGTGGCCGACAAGAAAAAGCTACTTTATGTAACAGCCGTCCACCTGTAAAAAGGACGACTGACTTTTATAATGCTAATAGCCGCCCACTATAGAAGGCAGCTTTTTAACTTCGAATAAGATTCATCCACTTGGATGAAGGATATGTAAAGAATATGTAAATATTATCTATAAAAGGGCAGGAAGGATGATAAACAAGGAATCATCAGACCTCACCCAGTTTCTAAAAAATCTCTCTCCTAATTTCTCTAAACTACGAAGCAATACAAAGCTATGGATCAGGAGTCCGATATACAAAATAAGGTATCCCAATTCATAAATATGTGTAGCTAAATTTATATATTCCTGAAGATATCCACTTTATTATAAGTTTATTATGTTATAAACTGTTATAATAATCTGTTTAAGTAGGTTTGCCATAAAAATAGTATGCCTAGAGTAATTTAATCCAGACTATGCCATCCTAATATCGAAACCAGCAGGCAGAAGGCCGTTTAGGGAAGTAGACGCAGTAGAGGCGCTGTTAGGATAAAATGATCAAGGCAACGAAATTATGGTAGTGACCAAAAGAATAGATTATATTTCGGATTATACACATAATAGAAAAATAATAAAATTGGATATTGGAAGGAGTATAATTAAGCTCACAATAATGAAAAAATGAATACAACCTACAGAAATTCTATGATAAATATAATAACTGATAACGAAAAAATAGTAAGGCTATATGTATTCAAAGACTTAGTACCAGAATTAAGAGAAAAAATTTATAAAGAAGCAATACTACTAGAAATAAATGATTTAATAAACCAAAATTGGTATGACTTTGATCTAGTAACCACCCGAGATATACTAGAATTAGATACTCATTCAGATATATTCTCCGACATAGACTTAAATGATTAACTACAAACAATTAAAATATTGGATAAAAACGATAGAAAATATAAATCTAGTACGAATAATATTGAAGAAATAAAGGAACTTGAAATAATAAAAGAAGAACATTATACAAAGACATTTTATATTATAAAATGATAAACCAAGAATATTTACAACAATGGATCGAAATAAAAACAGAAATAGATACACTACAGAGTCTAATAAAACTACACCTAGAATTGTATTTAAGAACCCAAGATATAATACATTTAAGAAATATGCAGAATGACATAAATGAAATAATTAATAAATCTCCTACAGAACAAGAATTATATTCTAAGACATTTAGTCAGATATGATAAAAAAGCTAATCGAAGCTATATTCGACCAACCCCTCCCCCCCAAAATGTCGCCTCTATAATTTCTGAATTATGGATTTCTCTCTTTCCATGTTAGATACGGGTCACACCAAAGAACAATGGCACTAATTTCAAATTTAAGAGTACTTTTCCATCGAGATACAATAATTGGATCACACCCAATGTCAACTTCACAAAATCATTCATATACCAAGTTACAACTACCATTCAAACCACCATATACCTCAAGCCAAAACTTAAAGATATTCTTGGTCACCCCAATAATTTTATATACGATTAACACATAACCTCTATTTACTATCAAGTGTCTATGTAACACAACAAATCAGTCTGTGTAGTCCCATCAATAAAGTAGTTTCAATCCCCTCGAAGTCATAAATAACCAAATAGAACTATAGGTCCATCATGTAGTGCATCCATAAGCTACCTACCATAATTTGAACAATCTAGACCCACATAACGATACAAAATCTTCCATACATCTCTATTTTTCACCCAAATCAAAACTCAATCTTTATAAAAGTCTATGATAAATCCCTAATAAGTGTGTGTCGAATCAATTCACATCTCTTAGTCATATTTGAACAAAAAGGCAAAATTCCAAACAACCTTCAACTTCGAACCAAGGATTTATACGAGAGGTCTTGTAACTTCACCTTTCTTAAATTCTTCCCATGACACAAATTCCAAATACCTTGAACTCTTCAATATACCAGACTCTTGTTCCTTTCACTAACTCACTTACAAATCATATCCTTTGACAAACAACCCATGACATGTTACCTTATTCTCTAAACCAACACTTTTAAGTAAAAACCTTCCTGAGGTCCTTTAACAATCAAAAGTAACAAGCTTTATGACCCAAACCATGCACAAATTCTTTAAAATGCTCAATATCCAATGCGGTTGATCCTTTCTTACCTTACAAATCCATAACTTAACAAAACATACTAACGTGATAGTAGACTTACAATGAATAAATTAAATTCTAATTCCAACTGTACCAGTTACCAAACTTGAAATCACAAAAGAACTTATCACCACACTCAAGCCGAACGTCTATGTATTTCTTTCTCAAATCTTATCCAACAGTTTATAATCCATATGAATGACACAAAACGCTATCATTATTATAACCAGAGAGAAAAAAAAATGGAATCTCGTGTCTTTGAACCCGATTCTCCGTTCTCTCTAAAGATACATCTTAGGCCCTCGCAATCAGAGTAAATATCCTTGTTCTCATCTCCTTCCCCAAGGCTAAATTATATCACACTAATTCTCATTCCAATTCTATTCAAGTGGTGTCTCAACACATCCTACAACACTCCATATGACCACAGTACTCACCAATTAGTAGCAATCCACAACATTAGATATCTGCAAGTCGTTATTATTATACTGAATCCATTTAACTGAAAATCCTTATAATATGGTTGCGCTTGGTCATAACCCATCCCAAACTGTTATTACTGTTATGCTCAATAGCCATTGTCATCATCTCAAAGTCGACCTTATCATCGACATGACACCTTAAACTAAATCATAATAACAAAATCCAAAGGGCTAACCCAATTTTATATGTACTTTTGTTTTGTAAAATCTTCAATTACATTCACACAAGTATACTCTTTGGGACATCCTTTACCCGTAAGCTTGTCATTTTGATATTGATCCACTTTCTTGGACCTTACAATGAAATCACCAGTTCTCATTTAGAATACTCAGGATACACTTCACAACCTAAACGCATTACTACCGTACTAAAGATCCACCACTAATTTTTTCCTTATAAATAATGCTTAACCCATTTGTTTGTTGTAACAAGCTAGTTGGTTTCAAAAATATTAATATAACATCGAATCTCATTATACGAGCATGTGATACTACTGATAACCCTTAAGTAGGTAGTATTCACACTCGGCAATTGACGTATCCATATACCACTAGTACTATA
This sequence comes from Solanum etuberosum, assembly GCA_029582245.1. Classification (NCBI taxonomy): domain Eukaryota; kingdom Viridiplantae; phylum Streptophyta; class Magnoliopsida; order Solanales; family Solanaceae; genus Solanum; species Solanum etuberosum. The sequence goes on from JAJONR010032238.1 coordinate 3,473, forward strand.
TCGTGAAAGTCTATTAGATCCAATACTAGAACACCTCATACCTACCAAAAAAGATTGTACCCAAATAGCCTACTTATTTCTACTCATTGAGTAGCTGCAAAACATTATCAAATATGTTCAGTCTCTAACCCAAAGTGATATGCACTCTTTTGTAGATCGGGTTGATAATAGAAGTAACACCTTCCATAACTCTAACCAAGTAAGCATCGATACTACTGTAGTATTCATATAATGACCCTCTTTTAGGATTCACATCTTCGAGAGAAAGTCCCATGCCTCCGCTTATGGTTTTCATACCACCCATATGTACTCCTGTTTTTTTGCCCTCCCTAACATTTCCTTTGCATCGCAAGGAGGAAGAAGGGTCTATGCTGAAAGATAAAAGGGTATTGCATGTATAAGTCCAAAAGAGCTATGATGACTTTCGAAATGGAATTGGAAGAGCAAGACGGGTTAGGGCTGGCATATTAATAGGATATTCAATTTGTGATTACTATGGAGGATAAACCATAGAATAATCTTACTTATCCCCAACGCTAAAATACTGGGCATTTTCGAGGACTAGCCCACTTCCACTCTTTTCTTTTCTTTTCTTTTCTAAAAGACAGGGAGGATTAAGAAAGCCATCATTAAGGAAAACAAGGCTATAGCTTTGGTTTAAGCAAATCCCAAAATAGCATAACCAAATAATTATTTTGCCAATGAATGATTTCTCACAACAGAATTAAGGAACTGAAAACATTTCCAATACCGACAGCAGCTCCCGCTGAAGCAATTATTGCAGCTCCTACACCTATTCATTTTTCACCTTCTAATCTTACATAATAATAAAGAAAGTTAGCTATTTATTTGTTTATCTCACCCTTCTTTCTTTTGTTTGATTTTAGATGGTAAAAAAGAGAATGGAATTTCCGATCTTGTACCCAAAGTGCGGTACACCTCACACCAACCCAAACTCCCTACCCTCATAAAAAAAGTGACCCCTTTGTTTGATTAGTCAGTTTTCAAGACGGGGAAGTTCTTATGGCAATTTCAGGCATACTACTAATCAATTATTTGGCCTGATTAAAACAACCTAGGAAAGGTTGTCAACCAACATAACCAACTTCTCATACCAAGAAAGCCAGGTATCAGATCCCTGTAGTCAAGCCCCTTTTTTTCCCCAGTTCATGTACGTGGAATGATTTCCACTGAGTAAAGTAGTCTGGGGGAAAGATAAGCCCTACCCACTATCCTTTCCCAAAAAAAGGGGGCCCGTCCTCGAGAGGACTCAAACTACAACTTATATTTAACTAACCAAAACCACCTCCCCCATTATTGTTAACGCATTATGTACGGCTTGCGCAAAAAAATCATGATATATTCATAATTATTGTAAGAAATTATACATATATGACAAGAGCTGTAAATTAGCTTCATTTTGTTCTCCTAGAAAAATCTTTATTGCATTAAGTGTAGTGTGTCCTGCTGGGAGTGGAATTAAGGCTAGTAAAAAAAGGGGTCCAGAAAAGTGTGGCTGATTTGTTCTTTTACCATGTCAGCCACACTCTCATTTAGTCGATCTTGATAGTCTAAATACAAGAAGTGTCTTAATCTAGACACTCTCCAAGTTGATAGGATCAAAATTAAAAAGGGAAATACAATGGTAGGATTTACCATCTTTCTTATTAAATAATGAAAAACCAATTGATCGGGAAAGGTCTTGTTCATGGTGGGAAGCGAGGAAGGATTTAGTAAAGGGATAATGCCGCTTTATACTAATATAGTCCCGAGTCGGTAATTAGAGTTAGAAGCTACACATCTTCCTCCACTCACCTCCACGGGTGAATATAGTCTACTAGACTAGCCAAGAAAGAGTGACGTAGACTACATTCTAGGTCATTCGGAAGGGCTCCGTATAGTTTTAGGGTGTAACATTGTGGTTGTTCCTTCTCGTTTCAGTCGAGTGACTTTGTGCCTATCCTTATCGACAAAAAGGATTTCTAGAGGCATCTTCCATTCATATCTATTTTGGTTTTTCTGCACCATATTTTGATCTGCCTCTTCTTCGATCTGGAATTCCTAGAAAATCCTTGACTCCTCGAATACAATGGAATTTCACACCTAGCGAATCTTCCACTCTACCTCCTCTTATTAAGACAATAGAATGTTCCTATAAATTATGACCTTCGCCTGGAATGTGAGCAAATATATTATGTCGATTGCTCAACCGTACTTTGGCTATCTTACGTGTAGCTAAATTAGGTTTTTTTAGTGTTCTCGTTGAAACACACGGGCATACTCATTGCTTCTGGGGACATTGATCCAAATCTCGAGTACGTTCCGTGCGCCATTTTTCTTTTCTACCCTGACGAATCAATTGATTTAATGTAGGCATCGCTCTTTCCTTTGTCCTTCCCCCCTATTTTTCCCCTATTATTAGTTGTTACTCCCGATCCAAAGCACCCCATTTCCATTCATAGAGAGATCCAATCGTCAAAATCAATAAAAAGGCCATCATGGACCAAGATATAAATGGATCAATCTTGATGGGAGATACTGCCCTAGGAAAGGAAAAGATTACCTTTGGATTAGGAATAATAAATAAAAGGAAACATGATAAAATCTTATATCAAAATGACTTATGGCATCACCGGAAGGATCGAAACCACATTCGTAGGCCGATAATTTTTCTGGATAGGTTGAATTATTGGAAGAAAATAGAAAAGGAAGACCGAGCGGGATCAAAGAAACTAGCGGACTGATCACTAAATAGATACTAATAGGTGCAAGTTCTGACATCACCACAGAAAACTTGGTTCTTTCGCTCCCTGCAGGCAGAGCGGCATACAGGAAAAAAATCAAGAAATAGGAACAAAGTAACTCGACCAAGAGGAGAGGAACGAAGAACGAAACTTTACGACACGACATCAAGACAACAAAGACAAATTTTATGGGGTTTTCCTGGTGAGACTGTTTATTTTTTCACGTAGTGCGTTTTTCTTCCGCTAAGGAGGTCAGCCTTTTGGATAGATATTCCCATTCAGTATAAGAGTTAGGCCTTTCTTGCATTTCAACTTGGGCTTGTTGCTTTTGTTTTAAAAACCCCTAAAAATGGCCTGCTTGAGCGGTCTTAACATCCTCTTAGAAGGGAGAATTATGCCCCTCGGTAAAGAGACTTGTTAAGACCTCCCCGAGAGCGGAAGGATCAAATTCCTTTTGTTCAAGGTGGCCCTTGAGTATGGCCTTGAGGTCCAGTGAATCAATCCAGAATTAGGAATCCTCTCGACCATAGAAAATTAGTTGATAGAAAGAGAAAATCTGCTCTCGAGTGGAAAAGGCCACCTCTATATTAAGCAAGTCTCGCACCAGGACTTCATAGCTGGAAGACACGGTGGGGGTGGTTCTTAGTACTTGATGTAAATATTCCACCCATTTCGGGTCCTGATGCGACTGTCTTAGATAGTGATTTAGAAGGCCGATTTCCGATGGCAAAACACTAAAAAGGAGCTGGGACAAAAAAGTCCATACAAGTTGTGCCAAAGGAGAACCCAGTCTGTATTAAGATAAAGAAAAAAAGCAAACCCTTCAACCAGAAAACAACCCCCTGAAAAGCAGGATTTATTATAAAAAGCAAGAAAAGGCGTTTTTATGTATTCAACTTAGAACCAAGATAGAAAGTAAAGAGTAAAAGGCATGACTATAAGAATTGTGTGAAATAAGTGAATTTATCTAATTGAGGCATTCTTGATTGATTGAGACAAAACGATTCCCTCAATACAGCTTCACATTGTCAAGCCTATACGAGTAGTGAAGAAGTATAGATTTAGTTGGTTGTTGACCGACGGAAAGCATGGGAGAAAGCTTCACAAATGAAAAATGGCTCAAAAAAGTTGGAATTTCATATATAAAAAGAGCGGTACACTGAACACGAACCCAATAACAAATAACTAAAGAGAAAGCTAGTCGATCATTCAACAGCAGGAACCTACCCTAGGATCGAAGCTGCCAGCTTTCTTCTCTTATGATATTTCGAATAGCGAGAAAGTGAAATAATGGGGAATAGAATGCAGCAGACTAATACTCTATTCGACTAGAGGAAAAATCTTTATTAAATAGGATGCCTCCCAAGCGCCGAGGGGCCAACCGTTAGATTATCAATCGGCTTTGACTCGCTGCATACTTTCTTTTAGTATTCCTTGCAACTATTCTTCAATCACCCGAAAGTAGTGGCGAGGCGGAAATTGATTTTGCAGAAAGGTTGGCTACCTTGCACAGTCGTATGCCTAGTTTGCTGGTACTAGGCTATGAGAGGCTCAACATCGGGTCCAATGTAAAGCAAGCGTTGCGAATGATGGTGGCTCCATATGGGTAGACGTAGGCATTGAAACCATAACAAAGACAAGACAATTACAGGGAGGACGTACATGTTCTCATGCGAGAGCGGACTTGGTTAGTATACACAAGATCATCAACATAGTAATACGATGCATCTACTGAAGCCAAGACTCATGTAAAAAAAAGCTGGACTGAAGCTCAGCCATAGTTGGTTTTGGTCATTGAAGATTTGCCGTAGTGACAGAGCTTTCATAGTCTGAAGGCATGCCAACAAGAAGGAATGTAAACGTATCAGATTGGGACACTGATGCATTGATAGATGCCAAGGATTCACAAATGTTATTGAATGTACGAAGGTAAGCCGGCATAAACGGATTTCCTTTCTTCTCTCTTTCACTATCATATTCCTCACTAACCCGAAAGGATTTCTATAAACCATACATTTGGGAGGGGATCTTTGAACCTTGTTTGAGCTCCTCTTCCACTTTCTGAATTAACCTATCATTGCCCTTACCATTTCTTAAAACTTGCGAGCGAGTGTCGATCACTCCTTTGCCTGGGAAATATCTGACGACTCCTGCCCAAAAATGGCGGGTTACGAATTCAGATTAGCTACTGCCAAAGAGGCCAGGAACGAGCTTCCGCTATATCTAAAGAGAAAACCTCTTCCTTTCTCTCTTCCTGGTCAACAGGTGAAGCCCCCCTTCTTGGCACAGATGAATCAATTACATCTTGTTCCTACTACTACCGAGTAGAGGACATTTCATTCACAAACCTTGATCTTTAAGGTAAAAGTGGGCCTTAGCTGGCTTACCTGATTTACCCCTTCTCATTGGATGACCGGCCCTTTCTTAGACTTGGTGAACTCCTGTGGCGATGAATTAAACTCCGTTCCATGCCCCGCTTCCTGTCAATCACATCAGAAAGTCGTTGGGTCGGTGGAGACGGCTTTCGGCAAAGAATTATTCCACAAAGCCCCAACTAGGTACTACTACTTATATGAGTCTTCTTTGTTAGTAGAATGCGCTCCACAAGAAGAAAGAATAGTGGGATGCCCACACTCTCGTTGGATGTGACAGTCATTTACAGTGGGTAAACTAACTAAGTGAAGAATTTGATTTAATCACAGAATTGAAACAGGTCTCATCCCTTCGATTCCTCGCTTCATACTTCAATGAGAAAGGAAAATATCTTTGTTGTGTGCTACTTCAGTGTGGTTTCGAGATCTTGCTTTCCATTTGAAAATGTGTACATAGCTTCCTTGTACAATAGCTCGCTCTCTCTCTCTCTCTGAGAGAGTGATCGGGAAGCATTCTCTCTCTCTGAGAGAGTGATCGGGAAGCATTCTCTCTCTCTCTGAGAGAGTGATCGGGAAGAATTCTCTCTGACCCTTCGTATCTGACCCTGACCCATGCTCTAGCCCTCTTTCATCATCCAAGTTGCATACCTCCTAAAACGTCTATTTTATTTTTAAACACGATATATTTAACTGATTAACTGTGAACTACGTGGGACTTGATTCTTTTATTGCTGAAAAGAGAAGTTACGTAGGTAGCTCTCCTTCAAAAGAGTAAAGTTCGGCCCGCCATTGTAGGCTAGGAATAGCACACAAAATACAGCCTGGAAAGACAAAGACAGGATTTCAATATAAAAGGGGTGGATGAGCGGTAATGGCTGTGGAAGGGGGAAAGTACATCTTTTTGTTCTCAGTTCGTGGGAATTGCTTCCATCACTAACTAGTGCAGCTCGGCTACTGGGCTTTTATGTTCAAACCTCGAATCCAGACTTGTTCGACAATACCATATCCATCAAGAAACCTAGTTCCAACATTTGCGTCTACGAGCTAGCCATCAACAGATGGACATTCTTTTACCACAGTCTTCCCCTATTGGGCATAGACTTTTCTCCGTTAGGCTCCTGTAAGGGTAGGTATGAGAAGGGTCCCCCTCTCCCTTGTCAAAGCTTAGTTATTGGTGAATGAGAACTCGTTTTGCTTGTTGGATGGTTTATAATGGTTTCCTCTCCCTATTCAACATATTCCTTTTTTTTTATCTTGCTTGGTAGTAGGCTTGTGTGCGAGCTTGGCCCGGTTTCGATTCCTAAATCCCACGGAGAAGGGTGTGGAGCCTCGCTTTTCATGTTGCTCCCCCTGCAAGCGTGTTGGCGTCGAAGAAGGTTTAAAGACTCTTTCCTTCAACACCAAAAAGCTAGTAATTTTATGTGTCTTCTTGAGTGAGTGAAGTGCTTCACAGATGTGGAGCATGAACGCATAAAACCTTTTGCTTTTCCTTTCCCTCCCTCGCTTACAGTTACTTCCAATTCCAACCAATTTCTAGTTAATGCACCCATAAGAACGCGACAATCCCCCCCGTATGGAGCCACCTTCATTTCGTCTAGCATGTACTCTCGGGACCTCCGAGTATGACAAAGTGAAAGGAGACAAGACTCACCTCCCCCTACTTTGTTAATCACAGTCATCTCTTCTATTCTATTCTCGAAAGCGTGTAGATAGAAGGCCCTTTTTCGGACTGTCTTGTTTTCAGGCCTCCACGCCTGTCTGGGGTTCTCCATTCCCAGTAAGCTTCAAATTTCCCACGTGTGCGCAAGCTTGCGAATAGTTTCTGGGATTACTCTACATAATTTATTAAACCAGTTTATGCTTGTAGCTACCCCGAGGGGAATGCATGTAATAGCCCTGCGGGGAACCCCCACCCGGAGGCAGGAATCTCTTTTAATTTGTCTTTGCGATTGGTCTTCATGCAGCTGGACCGCACCTTTGCTTTGCACCTCTTATTTGTATGCAAAATATTGAATAAGGGTTTAATAAGGAGATCTCTTAATTAATTGATCAAGGAACAGTGCTTTCGAACATTACTTACGAGAATCTCAATCATTCTGCCTCACATTCTGAAAGGGTAGTAATAAGGGGGGTTCGGGTGCGCTTCTTCTTCCTATCGGTTCGGGAGCTTAGGCCCAAGCAGTATTCATTTCGTAGTTGGAGTTGGCACATGTAGGCGCGACACCATAGGTTGGTTGGCGCATTCAGTAAAGTATTCCGTTAGTTGGCACATATCAAGCAAGAAAGCTTAAAGCAAAGCCAGCATTAAGGTCCGGAGAAGGACCATTAGGGTAGGCGATGGCTGTTGCATAGTGTAATTTAGCAAGTTTCTGGAAACCGGCACCATCTACCCGAGCAAGAGTTGTGCTCACCGGGTAAATTTGGGGAAGGGGAATTGAACTATATGAGATCGAATCTCCTGTTGTTCCTCAGTATCTTAGTGGTAGACCAGTCGGTTGTTAACCGATTGGTCATACGTTCGAATCCTACATGGGGACATTTGATTGATTCCTAATTCTTTAATCCAGAATAAAGGGGCTCGATTAGCCCATTAAGAGTAGGTAACCCGTTCCCTCTCTTTGTTTCTATTGCATTCTATCTCATCGTATAAGATTTGGTTTTGTGAGATTTGAAAATCACCATCAATACCTCAGTCTAGGTCCGAGATAATCCTTTGTTCCATAGCCCTGGGGCTATTTACAACTAGCCAATTAAGAAGTCTCAGATGTACTAGCACCGCATCTTTGATACAGTCATCAATTCTCCCAAGAGGTCACAATTGCTGCGAGTATAGATATTAATGATGAGGAAGGCTTTTTTGTCATGCTACTAATACTTGCTCTGCTTTCAAATGCCCTTTTTGGTTTAGAGCCCAGCCGTATAATCGAAATATGATCGATTGGCCTGAACCCTACTTCTCTTTCACTGCTTGGGTTATCCTGAAGCTCCTAACATGTCCCCTTCGACTGAACGACAAAACTCTTTCACCGCGCTCTACTTCCTTAGGGGAATGAGAAGGATGGTCAGTCCTCTCTCCTTCGGGCCCTTATTTTTGATAAGGGGAGGTTATTCTTGAAAAGAATAGGTATGTTCAACTAGTTATTTGAAATATTCAATAAGAATAGGGATTTTCAATGCTAGAAATGTCCCCTATCTTATTGGATCACGACTCATAGAATCTATTCCTTCTCGGAGGTTGAGCTAGACCACCTTTGGTCGAAAATTCAATTAACTTATAGTGATTTCCACACCCCGCCCCGTAGATCAATTCCTTTGACCGGTCCTTTCGAGCTTCCAGTTCTTCTGTATTGCTAAGCAATCCATACATATTATGACAACTTTACAAACTGTATTTTCCAAAGTTACAGTGTTCACTATCTAGCCATCCCTTTAGTTATTTCACTTCCAATTGTTGAACCACTCCAGATATTGCCTATACCACAAAAGTACTACTCTCAGTTGATGGGGTAACTAACCTAAAAAAGATAACACATTCATGAAGTCCTCAACCATTGTTCAGACTCATCAAGCAAATATCCTCAAAATGCATTATTAATTCATCACCTTACTCAACCCCTTAGAATCATTTAACATTTCGAATCTGACCACAGATCATTCCCATAAGTATATCACTTCCACCTTAGTACTGAATCTAGAATCCAAGCCATACACGACATAAACTACTCACATTAGGAATCACGCACGAGTAATCACTATAAGTGAGAGAGAATGGAAGGGAGTGATAAGAACCAGATCGGACCAAGGATGTACGATAGAGATTCAAGAAGTGAAGATTTTTCCTAAAAGTCACTATAGCCTCTCGAAGATAAGTAAAGATGTAACCATACCGATTCTCGAGACTCTACTTAGACTCGGCATGTATACACGTGAGACAAATGAACCTGGGGCTCTGATACCATTTTTCACGACCCAAAATGAACGTGATGGCACTCGTCTAATCCAACCAAGACAAGTAAGCCTAAAACTAAACCATTACGATAAAGTGCAGAAATAAACTATAAATAAAAGTCTGATACTATAATATAATGTGGAATTTCATTATTGACTTAAATATACCCCAAAAACCTGGTTGTCACGTGTACAAGCCTCTAATGTATTACAAAGGATTTGAAAGAAAAACACAAGTCTCAAATGATGTTGTCACTAAAGTAGAACAAGATCATAAATAAAAGTAAGAAGGTCTGTTGTGATGACAAACAACTACCTCACAAATCTCCACAAAAAGCCTCGGAAAAGAAGAGAATAAAAAGTATTAGGAAGATCCGGGTTCGTAACCTACAAAAATGTAGAAGCAAGGGGTGAGTGCAAAACCACACTGTACTCATCAAGTAAACTTCTAAACACAAGCTAAGGAAATAGAATACGGGTACTGCTTACACCCCAACTGAACCTCCACTACTACAGCCTGTAAAAAACCCAGTCCAACCAATAGTTCACAATTTACATAGCACACAGCTCAACAACAACACTCTAACAATTACATATCCTCAACCACAAGCTCAATATTCATCAATCACAAGTTCCACATAAAGACACTCACAAGATCAACAACACACAAGATCAAGTTCACCAATGATAAAGATGTGCAAGGCAATGAAATGCAATGTCAAGTATAGTGATGTATGTCTAACCCAACGATACACACTCGATGTCTCTAAGTCTGGGACCCATGGTAGACATATATGTCCATGCATCCATTGCGGAGTGCGACATGAACCTCGATAATGAAATCCATCGTGGCGTGCGACACGTCCCTCAACAACAAAATCTATCACAGCGTGCGATACGTCCCTCAAATCATAGTATCTGTCGCGGTGCAAAACATGTCCTTCGAAATGATACATCTTCTTTAATTTCTTACTCTTCCTCAATTCACATAACACTTGTCACAACCATATTTCAAAACCAATGCAAATGACATGTTCACACAAATAATAAGGAGATGACCTTTTTCATAACAATGCACAATTCACAACAACACAATCATGATACAACATAAAAAATGAATCAGTAAGCCTTTCAAAATCATTATCAATTCATCACACACCAATAGTTAATTACATTGCCTTTTATTACCCCTTTTTCATACATTAGAATTATTCAATATGGAAAAGTCAACCTATCACCAAGTCTCATTACTCCCAAATACATACTACAAATAAAATACACGATTCTATACAATTAACAAGGATTTAGAAATCTACTTCCCTCAACTAGTCGAACAATTACTCTGGGACTTGAGTCTTCCCCTTTCATTGAACTTCCAAATCGGTGCAATCTAATCAAATAAATAACCATAGTAAGATTTCAAAACTAACAACATCCATATTACTATTGTTTTACCCTAGACCCAAAAACTCATCCAAATCTATAATCAAGTCCCTAAGCATAAAGCCTAGGGTTAAGTCCTCATTCCTCTCAATAAACTAACTCTAATAACATTCAAATAATACAATACACCCAATATTTAATTACCTATTTCAATATTACAATACTTGAATTATAGTTTGATTATTATTAAAATATCCAAAATAATTAAAATATCACTCAAGCACGTGATTTGCAAAACAAAAAGTTCCTTCGCTCGACATTACTAATTTGCAGTAACCCAACTATGATTGCCTTTAAAAAGGAAAACTAACATCATTCCTAATTTAACGAAAATATTTTTTTTAAAGAAAAAAAAAACATCAAAGTTAAGAAATTACCTAACAGCTTGATGGTTGTGATGACTTTGGTTATCACTTCTCTTAAGGCGGCGTCTGTTTTTTTTTTTTGTTTTCCCCTCGATTATAATTTAAAAATTGTTAAATTCCTTTAACTTATTTCAATATATGGGACAAGTGGTATAAAGTAATAAATAAATTATGGATTTGGCCCATTAACCACCCATTAATAAAAGTTAATTATTCAATAAATACCACCAACTAAATAACTTTAGTTATCGAATAGTTTAAAATTCTCAAACCAACTTCACGAACTGATCAAAAATAACTCGGGGTGACTATCGAGCGAGGGTAAAATAGTAATTTTCTGAAATTTTCTAATAATGACCTTCCGGGTTATTACATTTCTAATTTTAAACTACAAAAAAAAATAAAATTAAAGATAATCATATTGTGACACCCCGTCCATTTGAACGTTGGAATTAACTTGTACTTTTGGAATAAGAGTAAGACTTCTTAACAGATAAGGAAGGATGTTTTATGAGTTATTTTTAATTTCAAAAAGATTTTATTTTAACTGTTAAAGTCAAGAAAGGTTCTAAATAAAAGCCGGGAAAGGTTATTGCAAATGATGTTAAGGAATTTCACTGAATTTTTTGTCAAATGTTTATGCACTTTTCTCCTAGTATATAATTAGTTAGAATGTGCATTACCTATCAAATCAAAGGTATACGAGTATAGTTTTAAAATTACTAAATCCGATGTCTATACAACATCGGAGTACATTTGTTTCCGTGAGACTGCACAAGCAGGCACCTCTAAGGGAGGCCCAAACTCTAATTCGGTGGTCTTTTTAAAATACCACCATATTCGTGATTTTTTTAAATAAAATCATTAGAAAACTCAGAAAAAATTATAAATACTCCTTGGATGCTTGGATTTTTAACTCGGATGTTTAACGGAAATTTCTCTACGTTGCGAGGTCATCATTGTGGTATAATTTTCTTGTCGATTTAGGCTCCGTTTGTTGTTGCCGCAAGGAGGCATAATTTTAATAGTATTATTTTAGACATTTTGGTTGAGGTAATCTTATTTTTACAACTCTCCTTTGTAATTTCATATCCTAGTATCATTTTTACAGATTTTTGAGCCTCATGGAGGTGTTTTGATATTGTGTCTACGGGAAGCCCCTTTGTCTTATTTAGTTGTCTGTTATTGTGGTTTAGTGATGGTGTTAAAGTTCTGGAGGTAATGGGGAATGGTGTGATTCTTATTGGAGTCACATACGATAGTTGTTGGATTGAACGACGTGAAGTACGCCTACTTATGTTGACTCGAGAGCTTTTCGCTCCTTTGAGACGTTGTTGGAATGTCTTCAATTGAGATAGCTGCTGATTATTGTTGTAATTTACCTCATTTAATGGTTTGGACTTGGCTTGTCATGAGTGTGGCAATAGTGTATAATTGATTAGTCATGGCTTGTTCTTGCAGCCTCGCTAATTTCTGAATTTTTGCATTACTTTTTGTTGGGCAAGCTTCGTAGAGTCACCTTTTAGGCGTTGCTCGAAAGGTATGTTAGGGCTATTATTTCTCTTTTTGCATGATCCTAATGGCCTAAGATTGTTATGGATGGGGTATGGTCATTATTTGACCTGTAGCGTTATCCTATTGAGTTGGCTACGACCATATAAGATAATATCTACAGCCGACACTCTACTCCTTGCTTAGTTGCTTAAAAGGCATGTTTTGATTGTGTTTGATTAATTATTATTACCTGTTATTGTTGTGATGTTTTATCGTCTGGCTGCCGCCTATGAGCTTGTTTTGGCCTCAGTAGTAAGTGACACTGTAGGGTTCTTGAAAACAAAGATTGATTGTTATACTGAGCCTACCGGTCGGGTACACTACTAAAATACTGGTGATAAACGACGGCCAAAAGCGATGGACTGTCTCTTTTTTGGTCAAAATCGATGGAAAAGCGACGCAGTAAAGTTCGTTAGTTTTTGACTCGACGCTTTTCAAAAAGCGACGGACAACATCGCAAAAAAGCGACACACTGCGTCGCTTTTTATGCTTTTTTATAAAAAAAAATTAATTGAATAATGCGATGCCGTCCGTCACTTTTTTTTTTTAAAAAAAAATCCAAAAGCAACGCAGCTCGTCGTTTATTTTCAATTTGTAATTTTTTTAAACCTTGAAAAGCGACGGATAAAGGGACGTCGTCCGTCACTTATTTTTAAAAAAATTTTTATTTAAAAATTTCAAAAAGCAACGTCGTCCGTCTCTTTTCTTGAAATTAAAATTTTAAAACCTAGAAAAGCGACGGACTAAATGACCGTATCCGTCGCTTTTCTGGTTTTTTTTTTAAATGCAGAAAAATGACGGACAAAACCACCCTGTCCGTCGCGTTTTCTGCACTTCTTTTGACAGCAGAAAATGCAGTTTCTACTACCCACCTACAAATTAAATTCAATTCAATATCAAATCAATTCAGCTGATTCATGGAGAAACACATAACTAACATGCTACATAAAATATAAACTAACAAACTTAATTAAACCTTCAAAAATACATAAATCACAATTTAAAGACTTTATAAGTCTTTCAAAATTCATAATTAGTTCATAAATACTACATATCAAGATCTACAAATTTCAAGCTTAATTAATTCATAAACACTAATTAAGTTTAAGATTTCAAATAATTAATTATATTCCTAATTAAGTTCAAAGTTCTAATTAAGTTCAAATATATTAAGGTCAATAAGTTTTTAAGTACTTCAAAGTTCAAATTAAGTTCAAAGCTCTAATTAAGTTCAAATTAAGTTCAAGTTCTAATTAGGTTCAATTATTAAGTTCCAATTAAGGTCAATAAGATTTTAATTTCATATTCCTAATTAAGTTCAAAGTTCTAATTAAAGTCAAATATACCTAGGTCAATAAGATTTCAAATAATTCAAACTTCAAATTAAGTTCAAAATTTTAATTAAGTTCAAGTGTTATTAAATTGTTCATGAAGACTACATTTTATCAAGATTTCTAAAGTTCAACCTAATAATTAGTTCATAAATTCTACAAATCAAGATTTCTAAAGTTCACAACCTAAAATTTTAAAATCCTACATTAATTCAAGATTTCTAAAGTCACAACTTAAAGTTATAAAATCCCATAATAATTCAAGATTTCTAAAGTTCTAAAATCCTACAATAATTCAAGATTTTCAAAGTTCACAACCTAAAGTTCTATCCTACAAAAAATTAAGTTCTCTAAAGTTCACAACTTAAAGTTTTAAAATCGAACAATAATTCAAAATTTCTAATGTTCACAACCTAAAGTTCTAAAATGCTACAATAATTCAAAATTTCTATAGTTCACTACCTAAAGTTCTAAAATCCTACAAAAATTTAAGTTCTCTAAAGTTCACAACTTAAAGTTCTAACATCCTACAATAATTCAATATTTCTAATGTTCACAACCTAAAGTTCAAAAATCCTACAAAAGTTCAAGTTCTCTAAAGTTCACAACTTAAAGTTCTAAAATTCTACGATAATTCAAGATTTTGTAAAGTTCACAACCTAAAGTTCTAAAATCCTACAATCAAGATTTCTAAAGTTCACAACCTAAAGTTCTAAAATCCTACAATCTACCTCGAGAGATCTGAGATGCCCGAGTTGACTAGTTTTTAAATCTTTACCAGGGCAGTATGCGTGTGAGGGAATATGGGTTGCGATTTGATTTCCTAGCCAGGTATGCACCGATGATTGTAGATACGATGGATTCTAGGATACGTAGATTTATAGGAGGGCTGGTTCAGGAATATATGGAGCCACGTACTATAGCAACACTAAATAAGGATATTCATATCTCTTGTATTCAGGCAGTTGCTCAAAATTGGGAGGAGTTTAGACATCAGCAGTTTTGGACACATCGAGCTAAGAGGGGGGAGCAGAGGCAGACCAAACTTGCTTACTTTAAGAGAGATTTTCATGGGTACCCACACCCAGGTATTCTAGTACACCACCTAGGCCTCCACCACTACACTCTCAGGGTAGCATATATGACTGTCGAGGATATTCAGGTCTAGAGGATAATTCACAGATGTCAGGCTTGCATCAGTAACGCCGCCTAGAGCAATACAGATCGGTTGCACCAAATTGCGATACTTGTGGTAGATCACATTTTGGGAGATATCATCATGACTCTACAACCTGTTATTCTTGTGTCCAGGAGGGTCATATACAGAGATAGTGCCCATTCAAGGACCAGCAATATCCAGGAAAGAGGGTCGGGTCAGCAGTAGGCTCATCTACATCAGTACATTCTACAGAGAGAGTTCCACAGTCTTCATAAGGTAGAGGTCGAGGAAGAGGGAGAGTATCTAGATGTTGTGACAAGACTCTAATTTTTCTCTAGATGTTGTGACAGGTATACTTACTGTTTGTTCTCACTCTATTTATGCCTCGATAGATCCAGGCTCCACATTGTCGTATGTTACTTCATTTATTGCTGGGAAATTTTCCATAGTGCCAGAGTCATTGCGACAACCTTTCATTGTATTTACCCAGTTGGCGACTCTATTATTGCCAAAAAGGTTTATAGAGTTTGTATGGTATAGATTGTTGGTCGTCAAACCTCTGCAGACCTGATAGAGCTAGAGATGCTAGACTTTGATATTACTATGGGCATGGATTGGCTGGCATCTTGTTACGCCAATGTCGACTACCGAGAAAAGATTGTGAGATTCCACTTTCCAAGAGAGGTAGTTCGAGAGTGGGAGGGTAATACACCGACAACAAAGGGTATATTTACTTCATATCTTCAGGTGAGGAAATTGTTTGCAAAAGGCAGCATTTTTCATATTGTTAGGGTGGAGGATGTTGACCTAGAGCCGCCGACTTTACAGTCTATTACAGTGGTTAATGAATTTCTTGATGTCTTTCTAGATGATCTCCCTAGTATTCCTCCAGAACGGCATATTAATTTTGCTATTGATACATTACTAGATATCCAACCAATATCAATTTCTCCATATAGATTGACACCAGGAGAAATAAAGGAATTAAAGGAGAAACTAAACGGCTTGTTAGATAAGGTCTTTATCAGGCCGAGCGTTGTCTTGGGGAGCACCTGTAATGTTTTTACGAAAGAAAGATTGGTCATTGTGCATGTGTATAGGCTACCGAAAACTCAATAAAGTTACTATAAAGAAAAAATACCCGCTGCCAAGGATCGGTGACTTGTTTGACTAGCTACAACGTGCTCAATGTTTCTCTAAAATAGATTTACATTCAAGGTATCATCAGGTACGGGTTCGAGAGAGTGATATTCCAAAGACAGCCTTTAGGACCGAATATGGCCATTTTGAGTTTCTTGTGATGTCTTTTAGATTTACAAATGCCCTAGTAGTATTTATGGACCTGATGAACAACATAATTAGGCCATTTTTAGACTTGTTCATTATTGTGTTTATTGAAGATATTCTCATATATTCACGATCATATTCAGAGCATAAAGACCATGTTCGAGCGTTCTTGATATACTTTGAGGTCAGAAGTTGTATGTGAAGCTTTCAAAATGTGAGTTTTGGTTGCATTTTGTGGCCTTCTTGGGCCATATTGTATCTGATGATGGTATACAAGTTTACACACTGAAGATTGAGAATGTGAAGACTTGGCCTAGACCCATGACCCCAACAGAGGTTCATAGCTTTTTGGGATTAGCAGGCTATTATAGGAGGTTCGTGGAGGGATTATCTTCACTCTCAGCACCATTAACTAAGCTAACTCAGAAAGCAGCATCTGAACTGAGCTTTCAAGCGCTAAAAGACAGATTGACTTCATCCCCTATTTGACCTTACTAGAGGGTCCAGAAGGCTATGCGGTGTATTGTGATGCTTCAGGCATCGAGTTGGGTTGTGTTCTAATGCAACATGGTAATGTAATTGCTTATGCTTCTAGACATCTAAAGAAGCATAACAAAAAAATACCTAACCCATGATTTAGAGTTGGCCGCAGGAATTCATGCCTGAAGATTTGGAGACATTACTTATATGGCATGCATGTTTTTCAAGATCCAGGGGTACCCCTAGACGTAACATGGAATACAAGACCCCGAGAGGCCTCATACAAGCCACTTAGATTTCATAACATGAGATAATAGAATTTAGCGGAAAGTTAAAACATATTTAACATAATAAAAGTCTTTATGAAACGAAGAGGAAGTCTAATACACTTTGTCTAAAACCTTCTAAAACATAAATATCTTTGGGACACAGCCCATACAATAGTGTTCAAAACATAAAATGAAAGAACATAAGGAAATGGTGGTTATATCCTCGAATTCTATGAGGACTCACCAATCATCGATCCTTGCTTCTACTAAGATCCTAGACACAGGGATGAGAGTCAATATCGCCGGACCCTATATTTGGATAAGAAATGTAGGCAAGAGTATGCGTTAGTACAAACATGTACTAAATATGATAGCCAACACAAACATCAACATAAACATAAGGGTTAGACAATATAAGTCATAAGCATAATCAATGAACATAAATCATCATAACATATCAACATAGGAGGATCACTTCTTGAAGTGACCTCTACTTATCCTTAGTCAAGAATTGGGTCATCAACCTCTAGTCATACATATCAAGGAAGGAAACTCTAGCAACAATCTAAGCTAATCATTCATTATACAAGTAAATCTCATATTAAAACATACTTACGATACTTCCTCGAAGTAATCTCAAAGCATACTTAACCAAGACATGGGTAATCTTCCACTAGTCTTACTCATCATAGTATGCCACCTTGGTCCATCCTCAAAGATCATTATCTATCATTATCATCTTTAGCTTATATTTTATAAACATGAGGAAATCGCCTACTTGCCTTCTCATAAAGGCTCATGGGTAGTCGCCTCTTGTCGTACTTAAAGGCTAATGGGTAGTCGCCTCTTGCCTTTCTTAAATGTTCACGGGTATTCGCCTCCATGTCCATCTTATGGGATCATAGTTATTCGCCTCCGTGCCCAATCATCATATGACACGGGTATTCGCCTCCACATCATTTCATTATAAGATGCGGCTATTTGCCTCCACATCTTTTCATTAGAAGATACGGGTATTCGCATCCACATCTTTTCATTATGAGATACGGGTATTCGCCTCCACATATTTTCATTATAAGGGATCATGGGTACTTGCATCCATTTCCAATCATTAGAGAATAAGGGTAGTCACCTCTTATTCTTCTCTAAAGAATATGGGAAATCACCTCATATCCTACTCATCCAGAGGTCATGGGTATTCACCTCTTGCCTCATCAATTTTAGTCTTTAGTCTAGATTCATTTTAGGTGAGCAATCCTTTCAACCTAGAATCATTCAATATGAGAAAGCCTTTCACATTCATAACATAAGCAATTCATGTGGGAACTATCTCTTCCACAACAATTGCATCAATAGTCAACAATTCATAACATAAGATTTACTCTTAGAGCACTATATCTCATAGTCATTCTATATGCTTCACTCTCAAAGCAATTCAGCATCATAATCATCTCATAAGCTTCAATCTCAAAGCAATACTAACTATAAAACATCCTATAAACTTTACTCTCAAAGCCCTTACAATCATAAAACTTCATGTCTATATACTTCACTCTCAAGCAATCTATGTCAATATGCTTCACTCTCAAATAATCTAAAATGTACCATATCAATCCTATATGAATATATCTAACTCCTCAATTTCCCCTTTCATGTAGTAAAACCCATTTACATCAACTTCATCCTTCTAGAAATGGGTTAGGCATGGGTACATGTACATTCATCCTAAAATCATTGAATCTACTCAATTGAAGCATAAACAATCATAATCCACTCAATTGGATCAACATTCATCAATACCCAGAACATTGGAAGAAACCCTAACTAGAATTAGGGAATTCTTCTTCAAATTAGGGGAAATCCATGGGAGAAAGGATCCCATGGATGAAAATCCATCATACCTTAGTCACAAAGCCCACAAAATCTTGAAGATTGGAGACTTGACTTGACCCTAGCTTCCATTTCTTCCTCCTTCTTCCAACTTCTAGAGAGAGAATATTTGAGAGGAGTTTGGGGTTTTCTTTTGTGATTTTGAGAGAATGACTTGAATGGAGGATATTGGGGGTTAAACATACTTATATAGGTGTTCTAGACTGAGGAAAAATGATACCACTTTAATTCAATTAAAACTGGAAAAGACCCTTAAGTCCCTAAAATCAACTGATAGCCGTGAACCACAGATCCCCGACCGACGGACCATCGACTGACCTACAGTCCGTCATGCTCTGTCGTGGTTCCTGGCCAGCAACTCGATTCTGGCCTTTAGACGTACAGACCCTGGACCACTGTCCGTGGTCTGACTGACGGACCGTTGGTCAGGCCGTGTTACTAAGGTCTAACTGATTTTCTGAGGTGCCCAATCAAGGACAAACCTTTGGTTCGTGGTCCCAACCACGGTCTGTGGTTGGCCACCGTTGGTTGGCGCCTGCAACTTTCAAAAAACTACTATTTGGCCTCATCTTGAATTCGGGGTGTTACATTATCTCCCCCTTGGGATCATTTGTCCTCGAATGAGATTCTAGGCACATTTCTAAACAAAAAGACTCAAGACTAGCAGCCCATCATGCATCCAGCTCATTAAATGCACACAACTAAGGAGGAAACATCAACTCCAAACTAAACATACTCAATGCATCACAAGGAAGTAGGAACTACATCTAACAACTCAATATGCATGAAATTTTCAGATTTCTTACTTTGAAGGAGAAACTATCATCTCCAACTAAAAAGCATGCTCAACACAATTTCATGGAGCCTATATGCAATCAATACTCAAAGCACATACTCAAGGAGGAAATCTCCACTCCATGTCAAGGCATGTTCAACAATTCATCTCATGAAGTCTATATGCAACTCATATTCAATGCACAACAACATGAGGAAAATAAATCACATAAGTCATTTCTTTCAAAACTTAAGCCTTTTCATGAACATGTATATTAAGGAAATCATGGAAATGCATGAAACACACATGACTCCAAATCATAGATCAAACTAAGAGGAATTTCATTACCTTAAGCTAGAAGAGGAGGAAAAATATATGGATATCGGGACTTCATATCGGCCTCGGCCTCCAAAGTAGCACCTTCAACTAGTTGATATCTCCAAAAAACCTTCACGGATGCTATTTCCTTGTTTCTCAATTTCTTAACTTGTTGGTCTAACATCTCAACTGGAAATTCCTCATAGGAAGAACTTTTATCTACTCCCAAACTTTCTAAGGGAACTATGGATCTCGGATCTCCAACACACTTTTTTCAACTTAGAGACATGGGAAAACTGGATGCACCGATGCCAACTCCTTGGGCAAAGCTAACTCACAAGCAACCTTACCTACACATCTCAAGATCTCCTATGGGCCTACAAAATGGGGAATAATCTTCCCTTTGTTACCAATCTCACTACATTTCAAGTAAACCCCAAATCATGAATTTTATGAACTTACAACGACCTTGCTATCTAAGCACCATCTCCCCCTTGGGAGGAAGCCTCAACGGACTTTCTAAGTATCGCTTTCTTTCAAATCAACTAAGGTCATATCACGTCATTCCTTAACTTCCACATCTAACACAAAAGACGATCTTGGACCATCTTAAACCATAACACTAACCTTAGTAGGGTCTACTAATCGAACGATATTACCACAAACTCTTAATGACCATACCGGGTTCTAAAATTCATTTTTGGAATATCAATATCTTTCACCCTCATTTGGTGCTAACCCGAACTAGGGTCAATCTTAGAAAAGTAACTTACTGTCACACCTCAAGTCCCATTAAGACGGACAGGCACCCGATGCCCTAAAGGCCCGAGAGAACCCACATGTAACATGTGCTTACTATGCATATAACTCTGGCAATCTTAAGGTTATGAAAAGTTCACATAGGATTCAGTGATACGAACCAACATAAGTATACCCAAAACTTATATACATGACTTGGCCGTTGAGGCCACAACTTGTTAAGACACAAGACGCAACTGAACTATAAACATTAGTCTACAAAGCCTCTAAAAGATAGAAAACCTTAGTTTAGGGTGGGACAAGGCCCCGACTTACCCTTAACTATCATACAGCAATAAAATAGATGCCAAAGACTTGGTAAGCCCGAATCAACCTAGAGCTTCACCAATAGCAGCTGAGTACATGTGCTCCTACTAAAGAGGTCTACTAGTTGGAGTACCTGTACCTGCAACTTGTAATGCAGCGCCCCTATAAGGGACGTTAGTACCAAAAAAACTATACTGAATATGTAAGGCAATAACATATGTAAAACAAGTCTCAAATGACATCAAGTATTTGTATATAAGTGCTTAGATCAGAATAGGAGACCTCATTTGTTACTCTTGTGGGATCATTTATGTTGCATTCATTTCTTTACTTTTCTGTATGTCATGGTCTTTATAAGGCATGTGATACAAATGAACAGCTGATCAGTGGTAGAAGAGGATGACCCATGCTAGGCATTTTAACCCCTGGGATGCTGTCCTCATAATTACAAAAATTGGGATCGGCCCATGCTAGGCTTTCGCCCCTGAGCTACCACCCTTCTGTAACACTTGGGATCGACCCATGCTAGGAATTTGCCCCTGGGCTGCCACCCTCAATTATACAGATTGCTTCACTTAATTTCTTTAATCTTTGAGATTATTATTTTGATGGTCATAATTATTTTTGAGATTTGGAACCATGGACCAGTAATAGAAGACATGAAAATAATGACTCCAAGGCAGTAACAATGACGTAAGGAGCTATGTAACATCAATGCATTACTTATGAGCCTAAATGGCACAATTGACTAAGAGGAGAATTTACCAAGCTTGTTGTTGTGAATACCATTTCTATATTAGCACATAGGACGATAATTATACAAATGTAGAGTAATGAACATATAATGAAGTGATTCAATACATTAGGAAGGGGGGGAAATATTATTAGTTATATTGGAGATCGTACACTGCCACCATGTTTCCTTGACTAGGAATAGAGCTTCGGAAACTCAGTTTGTTGATATTAATCACAATTATCAGATTTCATGCCAAAGAATATGGAATCGAATAGCCTTACATACCTTGCTGTATAACTCAGATATTACAAGGAATTAACCTCCTTGCTTTCAGATTATTAATCTACAATGAAATAAGTAAGAACTAGTATTAGTAACTAATCAACACATTTGGCTACTTAACCTCACAAAAAATGGTTGCCCGGCAGCAGGCCCATAATTTATCATATCAAGGACGTTATTCAATTACTTCTCCTCGAATTACATCCACATACCAACGTGGAGTGAGTAGTAAGCCTACACAAGATTCAGTTTGGTGGTGTATCACCACACCCTCCTATATTTCCATATAAAATACTCACACCTTTCCCCAACATCAACCATGCAGTCCCAACATATAAACATAAAACAACCCAAAATGTTCCTTATCATAGCAACCAAATATTGAACTCACCATCCTTGAGTTCTTAATAACAATACACATGTAACTCTTCATCGAAACTCATGCATAATGAGGACAAAAAAAAGGAGCTGTCACCTTACCTTAATTTATGCAACTTTCCCTTTTAACTTGAAAACTTCAAGAACTTAAACTTCCCTTCCTACTTAAACCAAAGAATAAGAGAAAAGTATCTTAATAATCAAGGAAAGTGAGCAGTAACTTGGACACATTCTTCCCTTGTACTTATACTTGAGCATGAATATCAGGTTTTCCTAATCATCCATCGGAGAATTAAGCTAAATCCATAAGTTTTTTCACTTACCTTAACTTACAAAGATAAGGTTTTAATTCTAAATTTATGTGTTTAAATGTAGTGGAAATAGCAGCCAATATTTATCTTATATTGAGCTTTCTTCACCTTTAAGAATATCCTCTAGAGATTCCTTCTTTTTATCTTTATTTTCAGCCACTAATTAGTCAAGTAGGTGATGAACCTACTTATGTACATCAAGATGCTCAAAAAGTCAAAGTAGGTGATTCACCTAGTTACCCTTTTCCTTAGTTGGGCTTATCTTACATTGGGCCTTGGCAGATTTGGCTGCTGGGCTTTAATTTCATTTTCTTTTTAATTAACTTAGTTTGGGCCTCAAGTAAGTTCATTAGCATGGGCCCAAATCTGACCCATAAACCTTGGCCTTTTTAACTAGATCCATATAGCTCAAGTAGGTGATGCACCTACTTGGTCCTTTGGACTGGTCAATAAGTCAAAGTAGGTGATGCACCTACTTGTCACCTACTAGCTTAGTTAACTCAAGCAAGCAGCTCACTTATTTTATTCCATTTTCTAAATATTAATCCCTTTTGCTTTAACTTAGCACTTAACTTTCAACTTTAAGCTCAATTACCAACTTATTGTCTCAAGTTTAAATACTTCCGTTGGAGTTAAGTTGCAGTACACATGCTGAAACGTGCAAGGCATGAAATCACCTGCCGAGCTAGTTTAAACCACCGCTAATCATATAAGAAACATGGTCCCTCACCTATACTATAAGGCTATGTCAATTATTACAAGAATAGAACAAGCATATGCAGAATACGGGTTGTTACATCCTTCCCCCCTTAAAACATTCATCCTCGAATGTTAGCATGGTTATCCAGCCCAAACAAGTTCAAGCCTAAGTTAGTACTACTATTAATTACATAATACATATAGACTTATAGTTAATTGTCAACGCCTCAACTAAACATTTTCATCCTTCTCATCGATCAGAAAGAGATGAGGATACTTCATTTTCATTGCTTCTTCCGCTTCCCATGTAACTTCTTCTATTTGTTGGTTCCTCTATAGTACTTTTACAGAAGCTACCTCTTTATTCCTTAACCTCTTAACTTGTCGATCTAGAATAGAAATGGGTACTTTTTCATATGTGAGATCTCCCGTAACTTGTACATCTTCAGTAGAAATAATACGAGATGGGTAACCTATACACTTACGAAGCATCGAGACGTGAAAAATTGGATGAACTGATGAAAGCTCTTGTGGTAGCTCTAACTCATAGGCTACTTGGCCAACTCTTCGAATAATCTTATATGGCCTTATATAGCGGGGACTCAACTTTCCTTTTTTACCAAACCTCATTACCCCTTTCATTGGATACACCTTCAATAACACCCAATCCCCTATGGAAAACTCTAGTCCTCTTCTTCTAACATCTGCATATGATTTGTGTCGACTTTGGGTCGTTTCTAGCCGTTGGTGTATCACCTTAACTTTTTCCATAGCTTGATGAACAAGATCTGGCCCAAATAAGGCAGTTTCACCCACTTCAAACCAGCCGATTGGCGATCTACATTTTCTATCATATAAAGCTTCGTAAGGTGCCATTTTAATACTTGAATGGAAACTATGCAAACTTGATTAGCGGCAAATGTTCATCCCAACTACCTTTGAAGTCTAGTATACAAGCTCGAAGCATATCCTCAAGTGTTTGAATTGTACGTTCTGCCTGACCGTCTATTTGAGGGTTAAAGGTTGTACTTAAATTCACTTGTGTTCCCAACCTTTTCTGAAATGACTTCCAAAAATTTGCAGTGAATTGAGCTCCCCTGTCAGATATAATAGAGATTGGCACTCCATGTAGCCGAACTATCTCTTTGATAGACAACCGTGCATACTCTTCAAATGTATAAGTAGTCTTCACCGGTAAAAAGTGTGCTGATTTGGTGAGTCTGTCAACTATTACCCATATGGAATAAAACTTTCGAAATGAGCGAGGCAAACTAGTGACAAAATCCATGTTGATCATGTCCCACTTCCAAATTGGAAGTTCTATACGCTGCATATAACCTCCGGGCTTTTGGTGCTCTACTTTTACTTGTTGACAATCAGACATTGAGCCACAAATTCCCCAATGTTCTTCTTCATGTCACCCCACCAATACATATCTTTCAAGTCTTGATACATTTTAGTTGACCCCGGATGAACAGAATATCTTGAATGAAGTGCTTCAATCATGATCCTCTTTCTTAGTTCATCTACATTAGGTACACATAATCTGTTTTGACATCGAAGTACTCCCTCTTGCGTAAGCTCAAATGCCTTTGTCATACCATGTTGTACATTCTCCTTAAGCTGTAATAGAATAGGATTAGCGTACTGCTTCTCTTTCACTTCCATTACTAATGAGGATTCTGCCGCATTTTGCACAATAACCCCTTCGTTTGCAGATTTAAGAAGGCGAACCCCCAAGCTAGCTAGTTGACATAGATCCTTAGTTATTCCTTGTCTTTCCACAGACTCCCCATAACTGCTTGCCATTATTTACGACTTAAAGCATCAACTACTACATTTGCTTTCCTAGGATGATACAAGATATCAATGTCAGAATCTTTTAATAGCTCCAGCCATCTTCGCTATCTCAGATTTAGGTCCTTTTGCTTAAAGATATATTGCAAACTCTTGTGATCAGTGTATATGTCAACATGAACTCCAAACAAGTAGTGGAGCCATATCTTCAAATCAAATACAACTGCTGCTAGATATAGATCATGAGTTGGATAATTTTTCTCATGTGGCCGCAGCTGCCTTGAGCCATAAGCTATTACTTTACCATGCTGCATCAATACACATTCTAGGCCCACTCCCGAAGCATCACAATACACTGCATACCCTTCTGTTCCTTCTGGAAGTACCAATACAGGTGTAGAAGTTAATTTATTCTTTAGCTCTTGGAAGCTTTTTTCACATGCATCACTCCATTGAAACTTTGTTGCTTTGTGTGTTAGCTTTGTTAAGGGTGCAACAATGGAAGAGAATCCTTCAACGAACCTTCGGTAATAACCTGCCAATCCAAGAATACTATGGATCTCCGTAGGCGTTGTATGTCTTGGCCGGTTTTTCATGGCTTCTATCTTTTGGGCATCAACCGTTATTCCTTTGTCAGATACAATATGACCTAATAAATCCACATATTTCAACCAAAACTCACATTTAGAGAAATTCTCATACAACTTACGATGAAGAAGAATTTGTAAAACCTATCGCAAGTGATTAACATGGTCCTCTTACAATCTTGAGTACACCAAAATGTCATCTATGAATACTATCACGAACACGTCTAGAAATTTCTTGAACACCCTATTCATCAAATCCATAAAATCTGCCGGTGCATTTGTTAGCCTGAAGGACATGACTAAAAACTCAAAATGACCATACTATGTCCGGAAAGCTGTCTTGGGAATATCTTTGTCTTTGACCCTCACTTGGTGATACCCCGACCTCAAGTCGATCTTTAAAAAACACTTAGCTCTTTGTAACTGATCAAACATATCATCAATTCTAGGAAGGGGATATTTGTTCTTAATTGTTACTTTATTCAACTGTCGGTAATCAGTGCACATTCTCAACGAGCCATCTTTCTTACGTACAAACAAAATTGGTACTCCCCATGGGGACATCCTAGGCCTTATGAATCCCTTTTCTAACGAGTCTTTTAATTGCTCCTTCAACTCCCATAATTCCACCGGGACCATTCTATATGGAGGGATGGAGATAGGTTGAGTATCTGGAATCATATCAATACCAAAGTCTACTTCTCGTTCTGGAGGCAAACCCGTAAGATCTTTAGGAAATACATCGGGAAATTCATTTACCACTGGAATGGATTGAAGGGTTAGTGGCTCTGCATCTTTATTTTTCTCTCTCACCAGATGACATATGTATCCTTTGGACATCATCTTCTTTTCCTTAAGATAAGAAATAAATTTACCTCTTGGTGCCCCAATATTACCTTTCCATTCAAAGACTGCCTCTTTTGGAAAATGGAAATGCACCATCTTAGTTCGGCAATCTACCGTGGCATGACAAGAAGCTAACCAATCCATACCCATTATATCATGAAAATCTACCATTTCTTATTCAACAAGGTCAGCCAATGTATCATGATCACAAACGGTTACAATGCAATTACGATTAACCCTTCTAGCTATAATAGACTCACCAATCGGTGTAGACACTACAAATGGCTTCACTAATAATTTTGGTGTTCTTTTGAACTTTCCAGCAATCAATGGAGTAACATATGACAATGTAGTCCCCGGATCAATTAGTGCATATACAATATGTGAAAAGATGGACAATGTACCTGTAACCACATCTGGCAAAGCTTCCAAATTTTGTTGATCCCCTAGACCATATGTGCGATTCTGAACTCCACTAGAACTAGCTTCTCCCCTAGCTCCTCTACCACGTCCTATGGGCATTATTAGTCCCCTACCTAAGGAAGGTGTTGATGAGGATGATGCAGCAACTGATCTAGTAGGTTGTGCAACACCACTCATGCTCCTATGAGGGGAGTTTCTCATCATATGCCCCGATGTACCACACCAAAAACAAACATTTGTCCCAAACCTACATGAACCTAGATGATTTCTTCCACATTGTTTACAAAGTTGTCGAGGAGGCCTTGATTGGCTCGTACTTCCCTACTCTTGATGACCCGATATTTTTGAACCTTGGCTTTCACGTCTTTGCCCAAACTGATTGCCTATAAACCCTTGAAACTGTGGTGGAGCACTAGCTGTAGAGTAGAACCGAGGCCTAAACTGACCTTCGGATGGTGTAAACTGCCCCATGCATCTGGCCCTCTTAGAATGCCCTGTTTCGGACTCTTGTGTCCTTCTTCTTTTCCTTTGATCCTCCAACTTTTGCGTAAAAGCTTACATCCTTTCTATATCCATATCTTTATTCAATGAAGCAATGGTACAATCTCTAACCAGATATGAATCTAATCTATCCACATATCGATAAACTCTATCCTCCATAGTAGCTACTACATTAGGAGCATACGTGGCCAAGGAATTAAATTTGAGACTGTACTCTCTCATGCTCATACCTCCTTGGTGGAGATTTAAGAACTGATCCGTACGGGCCTCTTCGATCTCCAATGGCAAATAATGGTCAAAGAACCCTTTTTGAACTCTTTCCACATAGCTGAAGGTGCATCTGTTCCCCTAGATTGCTTCCAAGCTTCATACCACAATATAGCCATACCCATTAATCTATATGTTGCTAGCTCAAGTGCTTCTTTACCACTTACATGCATAACATCCAAAGTGTGTTGGATCTGATCTATAAAGTCTTGTGGATTTTCATTAGGATCTGACCCGGTGAATAATGGAGGCTCCAAATTAAGAAAATCATGTATCCACGTGCCAGCTGCTCTATCTACCCCATTAGTGCCTGCAACTGGACCTTCTTGCCTTTGGCTGTGCCCAGCAAATATACGAGTCAATAATTGGACTGCATTCTTTAAATCTTGCTTGGTAGAATTAATAGGGGGTCCTTTAGGTGCAACTTCCCTCGTTAGATCTTCTGGAGATGGAGGGGTCGGGGAAGTCTGTGATAGAGACTCATCTTGAGCCTCACTTTGAACAGCTTGACTAGGTGGTGGTTAGTTGGTCCCTTCTTGGGCAACAACATCTACTCGCTTACCTGTACTATTACTCCTTCTCGTAACCAGCATCTTTGCTATAATAAAATAATTTAGAAGTTAGATACGATTCACCTACAACATTGGTTTTATCGCACGATCTAAGAAATGAAAGAAAAGAGACAACTCCTACTTGCCCCATAGCCTCTTGTTTATAAATGTGGTGCACAACACATCAATAAGCAAGAATCTACACGAACATGGCTTTTTAGACTCCCTAGGATGACCTGCTTTGATACCACTTTTGTCACGCCTCAAGTCCCATTAAGACGGACAGGCACCCGATGCCCTAAAGGCCCGAGACAACCCACATGTAACCGGTGTTTACTATGCATATAACTATGACAATCTTAAGGTTGTTACAAGTTCACATAGGATGCAGTGATACGCACCAACATAAGTAGACCCAAAACTTATATACAAGACTTGGCCGTTGAAGCCACAACTTGTTAAGACACAAGACGCAACTAAACTATATACATTAGTCTACAAAGCCTCTAAAAGATAGAAAACCTTATTTTATGGTGGGACAAGTCCCCGCCTTACCCTTAACTATCATACATCGACAAAATAGGTGCCAAGGACTCGGTAAGCCCCGAATCAACCTGGAGCTTCACCAATAGCAGCTGAGTACCTGTGCTCCTGCTAAAGAGGTCTACTAGCTGGAGTACCTGTGCCTGCATCATGAAATGTAGCGCCCTTGGGATGCTATCCTCATAATTAAACAAATTGGGATCTGCCCATGCTAGGCTTTCACCCCTGAGCTACCACCCTTCTATACCAATTGGGATCGACCCACGCTAGGAATTTTCCCCTGGGCTGCCACCCTTATTTTTACAGATTGCTTCACTTAGTTTCTTTAATCTTTGAGATTGTTGTTTTGGTGGTCATAATCATTTTTGAGATTTGGAACCATGGACAAGTAATACAAGACATGAAAATAATGACTCCAAGGGAGTAACAATGACGTGAGGAGCTATGTAACATCAATGCATTACTTATGAGCTTATATGGCACAATTGACTTCAATTGACTATGAGGAGAATTTACCAAGCTTGTTGTTGTGAATACCATTTATATATTAGCACATAGGAGGATCATTATACAAATGTAGAGTAATGAACATATAATGAAGTGATTCGATACACTAGGAAGGGGGGGAAATAATATTAGCTATATTGGAGATCGTACACTGCCACCATGTTTCCTTGACTAGGAATAGAGCTTAGGAAACTCAGTTTGTTGATATTAATCACAATTATCAGATTTCATGTCAAAGAATATGGAATCAAATAGCCTTACATAATTTGTTGTATAACTAATATATTACAACGAATTAACCTCCTTCCTTTCAGATTATTAATCTACAATGAAATAAGTAAAAACTAGTATTAGTAGCTAATCAACACATTTGGCTACTTAACCTCACAAAAATGGTAGCCCGGCAGCGGGCCCATAATTTATCATATCAAGGACGTTGTTCAATTACTTCTCCTCGAATTACATCCACATACCAACGTGGAGTGAGTAGTAAGCCTACACAACATTCAGTTTTTTGGTGAATCACAACACCCTCCTATATTTCCTTATAGAATACTCACACCTTTCCCCAACATCAAGCATGCAGTCCCCACATATACACATAAAATAGCCCAAAATATTCCTTATCATAGCAACCAAATATTGAACTGACCATCCTTGAGTTCTTAATAACAATACACATGTAATTCTTCATCGAAACTCATGCATAATGAGGACAACAAAAAGGAGCAGTCACCTTACCTTAATTTATGCAGCTTTCCCTTTTAACTTGAAATATTCAAGAACTTCAACTTCCCTTCCTACTTAAACCAAAGAAGAAGAGAAAAGTATCTTAATAATCAAGCAAAGTGAGCAGTAACTTGGACACATTCTGCCCTTGTACTTATAAACAGGTTTTCCTAATCATCCATGGGAGAATTAGCTAAATTCGTAAGTGTTTTCACTTACCTTAAATTACAAAGATGAGGGTTTAATTCTAAATTTATGTGTTTAAATGGAGTGGAAATAGCAGCCAATATTTATCTTATATTGAGCTTTCTTCACGTTTAAGAATATCCTCTAGAACTTCCTTCATTTTAGATTCATTTTCAGCCACTAATTGGTCAAGTAGGTGATGCACTTGCTTATGTACATCAAGCTGCTCAAAAGGTCAAAGTAGGTGATTCAACTAGTTTCCCTTTTCCTTAGTTGGGCTTAACTTACATTGGTCCTTGGAAGATTTGGCTGTTGGGCTTTCATTTCATTTTCCTTTTATTTAACTTAGTTTGGGCCTCAAGTAAGTCCATTAGCATGGACCCAAATCTGACCCATAAAGCTTGGCCTTTTTAACTAGATCCATATAGCTCAAGTAGGTGATGCACCTACTTGGTCCTTTGGACTGGTCAATAAGTCAAAGTGGGTGATGCACCTACTTGTCACCTACTAGCTTAGTTAAGTCAAGCAAGCAGCTCACTTATTTAATTCCATTTTCTAAATATTAATCCCTTTTGCTTTAACTTAGCACTTAACTTTCAACATTAAGCTCAATTACAACCTTACTGTCTCGAGTTTAAATACTTTCGTTGGAGTTAACTTGCAGTACACATGCTGAAATGTGCAAGGCATCACATCATTTTCCGAGCTAGTTTAAACCAACGCTAATCATATAAGAAACATGGTCCCTCACCTATACTATAAGGCTATGTCAAGTATCACAAGAATAGAACAAGAATATGCATAGTACGGGCTGTTACCCTTACCCTTTATGATTGTTCAACACTTAGAAATATATTACCCTCACCCTTACTAGGTGATACATGAAACCCTTAAAAGTCATCTTCTAAGCCTTAAGACAAGAACTAACACAAACTTTTGGCATAGATTTTTTCCCCCTTCCACTCTCGGATAGGCTCATTCGCGAACAAAAAATTGATTACACGAGTTCTACAATCAATAGAAGCATAATAGGAGTACAACCAAACCATCACAAGGATGACATCAAAATCTAGCAGCAAAGTATTAACATCTAATTGAAAAGCATTCAACATACCGGTAGCCACATCGGGAGCACACCATTGTTCACCTCTAGTCTGGAGTGCATAGAATTGGTTTTGCTTAGGAGCATTGGATCCCGAACCACTAGGACCGGATGAAGGATTATGTTAAGATCTACGGCGACTATCTCCCTCATTCTTTGCAACCGAAGGACAATGCCTTATCTTGTGATCCGTCTTACACAACCAAAACAATATTGGAACCCGCTAGACATTCACCTGCATGCTTTCTTCCACACTTACCACACTTGAGGTTTAGGGTTAGACGCCCTCTCTTGGTTGAACCTTGGAGCCTTAGAAGCACGTTGCTCGA
Organism: Solanum etuberosum; assembly: GCA_029582245.1. Classification (NCBI taxonomy): domain Eukaryota; kingdom Viridiplantae; phylum Streptophyta; class Magnoliopsida; order Solanales; family Solanaceae; genus Solanum; species Solanum etuberosum. The sequence goes on from JAJONR010032238.1 coordinate 35,247, forward strand.
AAAACCTCTGTCGATTTCTAGGACGACCATGTCCATCAGACCTAGCATAAGGGAAATTACCATCCTCGGTTCTAGACCTCTTGTTCTCCCTAGATCTTTCCTTAAGTTTATCTTTTTCAATTTTTTGGGCATGGACCATAAGATGAGAAATATTCATGTCACGGATAAGAATAGCCGTACGACACTCTTTCACCATTAAATCGAAAACTACCGACACGAACTTACTAATTCTCAACCTAGGGTCGGCCACTATAGATGGAGCATACTTCGACGGTCTTGCCAAAGGTTAATGAACTCAAGCACCTCAACGCATATTCCTTAACACTCATACTACCTTGCCGAAGGTTAATGAACTCAAGCACCTTAGCCTCTGTCATATCTAAAGGGAAGACCCTATCAAGAAAAGTATTTTTGAACCTTTCCAATTCTATGGAACCCGCTTCTACGGTCTTGCTTCTTTCCATTGGTTGAACCAAATTTGAGCAAACCCCTTAAGTTGATAAGCGGCTAGTTCTGCCTTTTCCACTGGAGTCACTCCGATGATAGCTAACTCCTTCTAAACCTCATATATAAACTCTTGAGGATATTCCTCAACCTTAGAACCATAAAATTCTGGGGGATTCATTCTTTTAAAGTGCCTCACTCTAGAAGCCGTCGTTCCCACATTTGGGTTCACTGGGACTACAACCTCTCTATTGGCTTGGGCCGTCACGGCTTGAGCCAACACTGGGAAAGTTGTCCTAAACTCTAAATTAGTCATACTTTCCGCCAAAGGGTCGATCGGAGCTTGAGGAGGAGCTTCTTGATCCGAATTGTCTTCCTCATTCCTTCTAACATTATCCCTTGTAGTCGTCATATCCTGTAGACCATCGGATAAGGATTAGGATAAAGACCTTGTAGAGTTAAACTCTATCGCACGACTTAGAGAAATGAAGAAGTGAAGTTTCCTAAGCATCTGATAGCTTCTCATTCATAAATATGGCGTGCTTCACACTTATGAACGAGACTCTACTAGACGTGGTTTTGAGACATCCTAGAACCATTCTAAATCTCGTGCTTTGATTAACAAGTTTGTCGAGACCCAGGGGTACCCCTAGACGTAAGATGGCATACAAGACCCCGAGAGGCCTCATATAAGCCACAAAGCTTTCATAACGTGAGATAATAGAATTTAGCGGAAATTTAAAATATTTTTAACATAATCAAAGTCTTTATAAAATGAAGCGGATGACTAATACATATTGTCTCAAGCCATCTAAAATATGAATATCTTTGGGACACAGCCCATACAATAGTGTTCAAAACATAATATGACAGAACATAAGGAAATGGTGGCTATATCCTCGAATGCTATGAGGACTCACCAATCTTCGATCCTTGCTTCTACTAAGATCTTAGCCACGTGGATGAGAGTCAATATCGTCGGACACTACATTTGGATAAGAAATGTAGGCAAGAGTATGCGTTAGTAAAAACATGTACTAAATATGATAGCCAACATAAACATCAACATAAACATAAGGGTTAGACAATATAAGTCATAAGCATAATCAGTGCACATAAATCATCATAACATATCAACATAGGAGGAGCACTTCTTGAAGTGACCTCTACTTATCCTTAGTCAAGACTTGGGTCATCCACCTCTAGTCATTCATATCAAGGAAGGCAACTAGAGCAACAATCCAACCTAATCATTCATCATACAAGTAAATCTGATATTAAAATATACTTACGATACTTCCTCGAAGTAATCTCAAAGCATACTTAACAAAGACATGGTTAATCCTCCACTAGTCTTACTCATCATAGTAGGCCACCTTGGGTCATCCTTCAAGCTCATCATCTATCATTCTCATCTTTAAATTATCTTTTATAGACTTGAGGAAATCGTCTCCTTACCTTCTCATAAAGGCTCATGGGCAGTCGCCTCTTGCCTTATTTAAAGGCTAATGGGTAGTCGCATCTTGCCTTGCTTATATGGTCACGGGTATTCACCTCCATGTCCATCTTATGAGATTATAGGTATTCACCTCCATGCCTAATCATCATATGAAACGGGTATTCGTCTCCACATCATTTCATTATAAGATGTGGGTATTCGCCTCCACATCTTTTCATTATAAGATATGGGTATTCACCTAAAAATCTTTTCATTATAAGATATGGGTATTCGCCTCCACATCTTTTCATTATAAGGTGTTATGGGTACTTGCATCCATGTCCAATCATTAGAGAATACGGGTAGTCGTCTCTTACTCTTCTCTAAAGAATATGCGAAATCACCTCATATCCTACTCATCTAGAGGTCATGGGAATTCAACTCTTACCTCATCAATTTTAGTATTTCGTCTTATTTCATTTTAGGTGAGCAATCCTTTCAACCTAGAATCATTCAAGGTGAGAAAGCCTTTCACTTTCATAACATAAGCAATTCATGTGGGACCTATATCTTCCACAACAATTACATCAATAGTTAACAATTCATAACATAAGCTTTACTCTCAAAGTACTATATCTCATAATCATTCTATATCCTTCACTCTCAAAGCAATTCAACATCATAATCATCTCATAAGCTTCAATCTCAAAGCAATACTAACCATAAATCATCCTATAAGCTTTACTCTCATAGCCCTAATAATCATAAGACTTCATGTCTATATACTTCACTCCCAAGCAATCTATGTCTATATGCTTCACTCTCAAACAATCTATAATGTACCATATCAATCCTATATGAATAAATCTAAATCCTCAATTTCCCCTTTCATAGAGTAAAGTCCATTTACATAAACTTCATCCTTCTAGACATGGGTTAGGCATGGGTATATGTACATTTATCCTAAAATCATTGAATCTACTCAATTCAAGCATAAACAATCATAATCCACTCAATTGGATAAACATTCATCAATACCCAGAACATTGGAAGAAACCCTAACTAGAATTGGGGAATTCTTCTTCAAATTGAGGGAATTCTAGGGGACTCCATGGGAGAAAGGATCCCATGGATGAAAAGCCATATACCTTAGTCACAAAGCCCATAAAATCTTGAAGATTGGAGACTTGACTTGACCCTAGCTTCAATTTCTTCCTTGTTCTTCCAACTTCTAGAGAGAGAATTTTTCAGAGGAGTTTGGAGTTTTCTTTTGGGATTTTGAGAGAATGACTTGTATGGAGGATTTTGGGGGTTAAAAATACTTATATAGGTGTTCTAGACTTAGGAAAAACGATACCACTTTAATTTAATTAAAACCAAAAAATACCCTTATGTCCCTACAATCAACTAACAACCGTGAACAACGGATCCCCGACCGATGGACCTTCGACTGACCTACGGTCCATCCTGGTCAGTTTTGGTTCGTGGTCAGCAACTTCATTTTGGCCTTTGGACCTACGAACCCTGGACCACGGTCCGTGGTCTGACCAACGGACAGGTTGTCAGGCCATGGTCCTAAGGTCTAACTATTTTCCTGAGGTGCCCAACCACGGACCCACCTATGGTCTGTGGTCCCAACCGCGGACCCAGCTACGGTCCGTGGTTGGCCACCTTTGGTTGACACCTGCAACTATCCGAAAACTACTATATTCCCTCGTCTCGAATCCGGGGTGTTATATTATCTCCCCTTTGGGATCATTCGTCCTCGAATGAGATTCTAGAAAAATTTCTAAACGAAAAGACTCAAGATTAGTAGCCCATCATGCATACAACTCATTAAATGCACAAAACTAAGGAGGAAACATCAACTCCAAACTAAACATACTCAATGCATCACAAGGAAGTAGGAACTACATCTACCAACCCAATATGCATGAAATTTTCAGATTTCTTATTTTGAAGGACGAACTATCATCTCCAACTAAAAAGAATGCTCAACACAATCTCATGGAGCCTATATGCAATCAATACTCAAAGCAAATACTCAAGGAGGAAATCTCCACTCCAAGTCAAGGCATGTTTAACAATTTATCTCATGAAGTCTATAGGCAACTAATATTCAATGCACAACAACATAAGGAAAATAAATCACATAAGTCATTTCTTTCAAAACTTAAGCCTTTTCATGAACATGTATATTAAGGAAATCATGGAAACACATAAAACACACATGACTCCAAATCATAGAGCAAACTAAGAGGAATTTCATTACCTCAAGCTAGAGGAGGAGGAAAAGATAGGGATATCGGGACTTCATATCGGCCTCGGCCTTCAAAGTAGCACCCTCAACTAGTTGCTTCCTCCACAAAACATTCACAAAAGCTATTTCCTTGTTTCTCAATTTCTTAACTTGCCGGTCTAACATCTCAACCGGAAATTCCTAATAGGAAGAACTTTCATCTACTCCCAAACTTTCTAAGGGAACTATGGATGTCGGATCTCCAACACACTTTTTTCAATTTAGAGACATAGGAAAATTGGATGCACCGATACTAACTCCTTAGGCAAAGCTAACTCAAAAGCAACCTTACCTACACGTCTCAAGATCTCCTATGGGCCTACAAAATGGAGACTAAGCTTCCCTTTGTTACTAATCTCACTACAGTTCAAGTAAACCCCAAATCATTAACATTATGAAGTTACAACGACCTTGCTATGTAAGCACCATCTGCCCCTTGGTAGAAAGCCTCAATGGACTTTCTAAGTACCGCTTTCTTTCAATTCTACTAAGGTCGGATCAAATCATTGCTTAACTTCCATGTCTAACCCAAAAGATGATCTTGGACCATCTTAAACCATAACACTACCCTTGGTTGGGCCTACTAACCGATCAACATTACCACAAAGTCATAATGACCATACCGGGTTCTAAAAGCCGTTTTCGGAATATCAACATCTTTCAGCCTCATTTGGTGCTAACCTGAACTAGGGTCAATCTTAGAAAAGTAACTTACCCTTTATGATTGGTCAACACTTAGAAATATATTTCCCTCACCCTTACTAGGTGATACATGCAACCCTTAAAAGTCATCTTCTAAGCCTTAAGAGAAGAAATAACCCAAACTTTTGGAATAGATTTTTCCCCACTTCCACTCTCGGATAGGCTCATTCAGGATCTAATAATTGATTACACGGGTTATACAATCAATAGAAGCATAATAGGAGTACAACCAAACCATCACAAGGATGGCATCAAAATCTAGCAAAGCATTAACATCTAATTGAAAAGCTTTAAACATATCGGTAGCCACATCGGGAGCACACTCTTGTTCACCTCTAGTCTGGAGTGCATAGAATTGGTTTTTCTTAGGAGCGTTGGATCCCGAACCACTATCACCGGATGAAGGATTAGGTTGACACCTACCACGACTATATCCCTCATTCTTTGCAATCGAAGGACAATACCTTATCTTGTGATCCATCTTACCACAACAGAAACAAACATTGGAACCTACTAGACATTCACCCGCATGCTTTCTTCCACACTTACCACAATCTGGCAATGAAACCCCACTATAACATCCTTGAGGTTTAGGGTTAGACACCCTCTCTTGGTTGAACCTTGGAGCCTTATAAGAACCTTACTCGGAAAACCTTTGTTGATTTCTAGGACGACCATGTCCATCGGACCTAGCATAAGGGAAATTACCATCCTCGGTACTAGACCGCTTGTTCTCCCTAGATCTTTCCTTAAGTTTCTCCTCTTTAATTTTTTGGGCATGGACCATAAGACAAGAAATATCCATGTCATGGACAAGAATAGCCGTACGCCACTCTTTCACCAATAAATGGGACACTCCAGACACGTACTTACTCATTCTCGACCTAGTGTCGGCAAATATAGATGGAGAACACTTAGAGAACTGAGTAAACCTCAATGCATATTCCTTAACACTCATACTACCTTGCCGAAGGTTAATGAGCTCAAGAACCTTAGCCTCTCTCATCTCTAAAGGGAAGAAGCTATCAAGAAAAGCGTTTTTGAACCTTTCCCACTCTATGGAACCCTCTTCTACCGATCTTGCTTCTTTCTATTGGTTGAACCAAATTTGAGCAACCGTTTTAAGTTGATAAGTGGCTAGTTTCGCCTTTTCCACCGGAGTCACTCCCATGATAGCACACCTTATAAACCTTATTTATAAACTCTTGAGGATCTTCCTCAACCTTAGAACCATAAAATTCCGGGGGATTCATTCTTGTAAAGTCCCTCACTCTAGAAGCCGTCATTCCCACATTTGGGTTCATGGGACTACAACCTATATATTGGCTTGAGCTGTCACGGCTTGAGCCAACACTTCGAAAGCTTCCCTAAACTCTGCATTAGTCACTTTCTCGGCCAAAGGGTCGATCGAAGCTTTAGGAGGAGCTTCTTGATCCAAATTGTTTTCCTCATTCCTTTTAGAATTATCCCTTGTAGTCATCGTATCCTGAAGACCATCGAGTATGGATTAGGAGAAAGACCTTGTAGAGTTAAACTCTATCGCATGACTTAGAGAAATGAATAAGTGAAGTTTCCTAAGCATCTAATAGCTTTTCATTCATAAATGTGGCACGCTTCAGACTTATGAACAAGACTCTACTAGACGTGGTTTTGTGACATCTTAGAATCATTCTAAACCTTGTGCTCTGATTACCAAGTTTGTCTAGACCTAGGGGTACCCTTTAGATATAACACAGCATACAAGACCCTGAGAGGCCTCATATAATCCATTTAGCTTTCATAACATAAGATAATAGAATTTTGCGGAAATTTAAAACATTTTTAACATAATCAAAGTATTTATAAAATGAAGCGGAAGTCTAATAAACTTTGTCTCAAACCATATAAAGTATGAATATCTTTGGGACACAGCCCATACAATAGTGTTCAAAACTTAAAATGAAAGAACATAAGGAAATGGTGGCTATATCTTCGAATGCTATGAGGACTCACCAATCTTCGATCCTTGCTTCTACTAAGATCCTAGCCACGGGGATGAGAGTCAATATCGCCAGACCCTACATTTGGATATCAAATGTAGGCAAGAGTATGCGTTAGTACAAACCTGTACTAAATATGATAGCCAACATAAACATCAACATAAATATTAGGGTTAAACAATATAATTTATAAGCATAATCAATGCACACAAATGATCATAACATATCAACATAGGACGAGCACTTCTTGAAGTGACCTCTACTTATCCTTAGTCAAGACTTGGGTCATCCACCTCTAGTCAAACATATCAAGGAAGGCAACTCTAGCAACAATCCAAGCTAATCATTCACCATACAAGTACTTACCATACTTCCTCGGAGTAATCTCAAAGCATACTTAACCAAGAAATGGATAATCCTCCACTAGTCTTACTCATCATAGTAGGCCACCCCATCCTTCAAGCTCATCATCTGTCATTCTCATATTTAGCTTATCTTTTATAGACATGAGGAAATCGCCTCCTTGCCTTCTCATAAAGGATCATAGGTAGTCACCTCTTGCCTTACTTAATGGCTAATGGGTAGTCGCCTCTTGCCTTACTTATTTGGTGGCGGGTATTCGCCTCCATGTCCATCTTATAGGATCATAGGTATTCGCCTCCATGCCCAATAATCATATGAGACGGGTATTCTCCTCCACATAATTTTATTATAAGATGCGGGTATTCGCCTCCACATATTTTCATTATAAGATACGGGTATTCGCCTTCACATACTTTCATTATAAGATACGGGTATTCGCCTCCACATATTTTCATTATAAGGGATCATGGGTACTTGCACCCATGTCATATCATTAGAGAATAAGGGCAGTCGCTTCTTACTCTTCTCTAAAGAATATAGGAAATCACCTCATATCCTACTCATCTAGAGGTCATGGGGATTCACCTCTTGCCTCATCAAAATTAGTCTTTAGTCTTAATTGATTTTAGGTGAGCAATCCTTTCAACCTAGAATCATTCAATGTGAGAAAGTCTTTCACATTCATAACATATGCAATTCATGTGGGAACTATCTCTTCCACAACAATTACATCAATATTCAACAATTCATAACATAAGCTTTACTCTCAAAGCACTATATCTCATAGTAATTCTATATGCTTCACTCTCAAAGAAATTAAACGTCATAATCAACTCATAAGCTTCATTCTCAAAGCAATACTAACTATAAATAATCCTATAAGCCTTACTATCAAAGCCCTAATAATCATAAGAATTCATGTCTATATACTTCACTCTCAAGCAATATATGTCTATAGTCTTCACTCTCAAACAATCTATAATGTACCATATCAATCCTATATGAATAGATCTAAATCCTCAATTTCCCCTTTCATGGAGTAAAACCCATTTACATCAACTTCATCCTTCTAGAGATGGGTTAGGCATGGGTACATGTACATTCATCCTAAAATCATTGAATCTACTCAATTCAAGCATAAACAATCATAATCCACTCAATTGGATCCACATTCATCAATACCCACAACATTGGAAGAAACCCTAACTAGAATTGGGGAATTCTTCTTCAAATTAGGGGAATTCTAGGGGATTCCATGGGAGAAAGGATCCCAGGGATGAAAAGCCATCATACCTTTGTCACAAAGCCCACAAAATCTTGAAGATTGGAGACTTGACTTGACCCTAGATTCAATTTCTTCCTTCTTCTTCCAGCTTCTAGGGAGAGAATATTTGGGGTTTTCTTTTGGGATTTTGAGAGAATAACTTGAATGGAGGATTTTGGGGGTTAAAAATACTTATATAGGTGTTCTTGTCTTAGGCAAAACGACACCACTTTAATTTAATTAAAACCAGAAAATACCCTTAAGTCCCTAAAATCAACTGACAGCCATGAACCATGCATCCCCGACAGACGGACCGTCGACTGACCTACGGTCCGTCCTTCTCAGTCGTGGTTCGTGGTCAGCAACTCAATTTTGGTCTTTGGACCTACGGACCCTGGACCACGGTCCGTGGTCGGACCGACGCACCGTTAGTCAGGACGTGGTCCTAAGGTCTGACTAGTTTTCCTGAGGTGCCCAACCATAGACCCACCTACGTTCCGTGGTCCAAATCACGGTCCGTGGTTGGCCACCGTTGGTTGGCCACCGTTGGTTGGCGCCTGCAACTTTCCAAAAACTACTATTTTGCCTCGTCTCGAATCTGGGGTGTTACATTATCTCCCCCTTGGGATCATTCGTCCTCGAATGAGATTCTAGGCACATTTCTAAACGAAAAGACTCAAGACTAGCAGCCCATCACGCATGCAACTCATTAAATGCACACAACTAAGGAGGAAACACAAACTCCAAACTAAAAATACTCAATGCATCACAAGAAAGTAGGAACTTCATCTAACAACCTAATATGTATGAAATTTTCAGATTTCTTACTTTGAAGGAGGAACTATCATCTCCAAATAAAAAGCATGCTCAACATAATTTCATGGAGCCTATATGCAATCAATACTCAAAGCACATAGTCAAGGTGATAATCTCCACTCCAACTCAAGGCATGTTCAACAATACATCCCATGAAGTTTATAGGCAACTCATATTCAATGCACAACAACATGAGAAAAATAAATCACATGTCATTTCTTTCAAAACTTAAGCCTTTTCATGAACATGTATATTAAAGAAATAGTGGAAACACATAAAACACACATGACTCCAAATCATAGAGAAAACTAAGAGGAATTTCATTACCTCAAGCTAGAGTAGGAGGAAAAAGATAGGGATATCGGGACTTCATATCGGCCTCGGCCTCAAAAGTAGCACCCTCAACTAGTTAATTCCTCCAAAAAACCATCACAGATGATATTTCCTTGTTTCTCAATTTCTTAACTTGCCGGTCTAACATCTCAACGGGAAATTCCTCATAGGTAGAAGTTTCATCTACTCCCAAACTGTCTTAGGAAACTATGGATCTCGGATCTCCAACACAGTTTTTTCAACTTAGAGAAATGGGAAAACCGGATCCACGGATGCCAACTCCTTCGGCAAAGCTAACTCACAAGCAACCTTACCTACACGTTTCAAGATCTCCTATGGGCCTACAAAATGGGGACTAAGCTTCCCTATGTTACCAATCTCACTAAATTTCAAGTAAACCCCAAATCATGAACATTATGAACTTACAACGACCTTGCTATCTAAGCACCATCTCCCCCTTGGGAGGAAGCCTCAACGGACTTTCTAAGTACCGCTTTCTTTAAATTCAACTAAGGTCGTATCAAGTCATTGCTTAACTTCCACATCTAACTCAAAAGATGATCTTGGACCATCTTAAACCATAACACTACCCTTGGTAGAGTCTACTAACCGAACAACATTACCAAAAACTCATAACGACCATAACGAGTTCTAAAAGTCATTTTCAGAATATCAACATCTTTCACCCTCATTTGGTGCTAACCCAAACTAGAGTAAATCTTAGAAAAGTAACTTACCCTTTATGATTGTTCAACACTTAGAAATATATTACCCTCACCCTTACTAGGTGATACATGTAACCCTTAAAAGTCATCTTCTAAGCCTTAAGACAAGAAATAACACAAACTTTTGGCATAGATTTTTCCCCTCTTCCACTCTTGGATAGGCTCATTCGGGAACTAAAAATTGATTACACGAGTTCTACAATCAATAGAAGTATAATAGGAGTACAACCAAACCATCACAGGGATGACATCAAAATCTAGAAAAACATTAACATCTAATTGAAAAGCTCTCAACATACCGGTAGCCACATCAGAAGCACACTCTTGTTCACCTCTAGTCTGGAGTGCATAGAATCGGTTTTGCTTAGGAGCATTGATCCCGAACCACTAGGACCAGATGACGGATTATGTTGAGACCTACGACGACTATCTCCCTCATTCTTTGCAACCGAAGAACAATGCCTTATCTTGTGATCTATCTTATCATAACCAAAACAAATATTGGAACCCACTAGACATTCACTCGCATGCTTTCTTCCACACTTACCACAATCTGTAAATGAAACCCCACTATAATCTCCTTGAGGTTTAGGGTGTGACACCCTCTCTTAGTTGAACCTTGGAGCCTTAGAAGAACAATGCTCAGAAAACCATTGTCGATTTCTAGGACGACCATCTCAATCGGACCTAGCATAAGGGAAATTACCATCCTCAGTTCTAGACCTCTTGTTCTCCCTAGATCTTTCCTTTTTCGTCTTCAATTTGTTGGGCATTAACTACAAGATGAGAAATATTCATGTCATGGACAAGCATAGTCGTACGACACTATTTCACCACTAAATCAGACACTTCAGACACGAACTTACTCATTCTCGACCTAGGGTCAGCCACTATAGATGGAGCGTACTTCGACAACTGAGTAAACCTCAACGCATATTCCTTAACACTCATACTACCTTGCCGAAGGTTAATGAACTCAAGAACCTTAGACTCTCTCATCTCTCTAGGGAAGAACCTATAAAGAAAAGCATTTTTGAACCTTTCCCACTCTATGGAACCCGCTTCTACCGGTCTTGCTTCTTTCCACTGTTTGAACCAAATTTGAGAAACCCCCTTAAGTTGATAAGCGGCTAGTTCCGCCTTTTCCGCTGGAGTTACTCCTATGATAGCTAACACCTTATAAACCTCATATATAAATTCTTGAGGATATTCCTCAACCTTGAACCATAAAATTCTGGGGGATTCATTCTCTTAAAGTCCCTCACTCTAGAAGCCGTCGTTCCCATATTTGAGTTCACCGGGACTAAAACCTCTCTATTGGCTTGGGCCGTCATGGCTTGAGCCAAAACTTGGAAAGCTGTCCTAAACTCTGAATTAGTCACATTCTCAGCCAAAGGGTCGACCAGAGCTTGAGGAGGAGCTTCTTGATCCAAATTGTCTTCCTCATTCTTTCTAGCATTAGCCTATGTAGTCTTTATATCCTGAAGACCATCAGGTAAGGATTAGGAGAAAGACCTTGTAGAGTTAAACTCTATCGCAGGACTTAGAGAAATGAAGATGTGAAGTTTCCTAAGCATCTAATAGCTTCTCATTCATAAATGTGGCGCACTTTACACTTATGAACAAGACTCTGCTAGACGTGGTTTTGAGACATCCTAGAACCATTCTAAACCTTGTACTGTGATTACCAAGTTTGTCATGACCCAGGGGTACATTCTAGACGTAACACGGCATACAAGACCCCAAGAGGCCTCATATAAGCTACTTAGCTTTCATAACATGAGATAATAGAATTTAGCGGAAATTTAAAACTTTTTTAACATAATCAAAGTCTTTATAAAATGAAGCGGAAGTCTAATACACTTTGTCTCAAACCATCTAAAACATGAATATCTTTGGGACACAGCCCATACAATAGTGTTCAAAACATAAAATGAAAGAACATAAGGAAACAATGGCTATATCCTTGAATGCTATGAGGACTCACCAATATTTGATCTTTGCTTCTACTAAGATCCTAGCCAGGGGAATGAGATTCAATATCAACGGACCCTACATTTGGATAAGAAAAATGTATGCAAGTGTATTCTTTAGTACAAACATGTACTAAATATGCGTTAGTAAAAACATGTACTAAATATGATAGCCAACATAAACATCAACATAAATATTAGGGTTAAACAATATAATTCATAAGCATAATCAATGCACACAAATGATCATAACATATCAACATAGGACGAGCACTTCTTGAAGTGACCTCTACTTATCCTTAGTCAAGACTTGGGTCATCCACCTCTAGTCATACATATCAAGAAAGGAAACTCTAGCCACAATCCAAGCTAATCATTCATCATACAAGTAAATCTGATATTAAAACATACTTACTATTCTTCCTCGAAGTAATCTCAAGGCATACTTAACAAAGACATGGGTAATCCTCCACTAGTCTTACTCATCATAGTAGGCCACCTTGGGCCTTCCTTCTAGCTCATCATCTATCATTCTCATCTTTAGCTTATCTTTTATAGACATGAGGAAATCGCCTCCTTGCCTTCTCATAAAGGCTCATGGGTAGTCGCCTCTTGTCTTACTTAAAGGCTAATGGGTAGTCGCATCTTACCTTGCTTATAAGGTCACGGGTATTCGCCTCCATGTCCATCTTATGGGATCATAGGTATTCGCCTCCATACCCAATTATCATATGACATGGGCATTCGCCTCCACATCATTTCATTATAAGATGTAGGTATTCGCCTCTACATATTTTCATTATAAGATATGGGTATTTCTCCTCTACTTCCTTTCATTATAAGATATGGGTATTTGCCTCCACATCTTTTCATTATAAGGGGTAATGGGTACTTGCATCCATGTCCAATCATTAGAGAATAAGGGTAGTCGTTTCTTACTCTTCTCTAAAGAATATGCGAAATCACATCATATCCTACTCATCTATAGGTCATAGGTATTCACCTCTTGCCTCATCAATTTTAGTCTTTAGTCTAATTTCATTTTAGTTGAGCAATCCTTTCAACCTAGAATCATTTAATGTGAGAAAGCCTTTCACATTCATAACATAAGCAATTCATGTGGGAACTATCTCTTCCACAACAATTACATCAATAGTCAACAATTCATAACATAAGTTTTACTCTCAAAGCATTATATTTCATAGTCATTCTATATGCTTCACTCTCAAAGCAATTCAACATCATAATCATCTCATAAGCTTCAATCTCAAAGCAATACTAACCATAAATCATCCTATAAGTTTTACTATAAAAGCCCTAATAATCATAAGACTTAATGTCTATATACTTCACTCTCAAGAAATCTATGTTTATATGCTTCACTCTCAAACAATCTATAATGTACCATATCAATCATATATGAATACATCTAAATCCTCAATTTCCTCTTTCATAAAGTAAAACCCCTTTACATAAACTTCATCCTTCGTGTCATGGATTAGGCATGGGTACATGTACATTCATCCTAAAATCATTGAATCTACTCAATTCAAGCATAAACAATCATAATCCACATAATTGGATCAAGATTTATCAATATTCAGAACATTGGAAGAAACCCTAACTAGAATTGAGGAATTCTTCTTCAAATTGAGGGAATTATAGGGGACTCCATGGGAGAAAGGATCGCATGGATGAAAAGCCATATACCTTAGTCACAAAGCCCACAAAAGCTTGAAGATTGGAGACTTGACTTGACCCTAGCTTCAATTTCTTCCTTCTTCTTCCAACTTCTAGAGAGAGAATATTTGAGAGGAGTTTGGGATTTTCTTTTGTGATTTTGAGAGAATAACATGAATGGAGGATTTTGGGGGTTAAAATATTTATATAGGTGTTCTAGTCGTAGGCAAAACGACACCACTTTAATATAATTAAAATCAGAAAAGACCCTTAAGACCCTAAAATCAACTGATAGCCGTGAACCACGGATCCCCGACCGATGGACCGTCGACTGACTTACGGTCTGTCCTGGTCAGTCGTGGTTCGTGGTCAGCAACTCAATTATGGCCTTTGGACCTACGGACCGTGGACCATGGTCCGTGGTCTGACTGACAGACCGTTGGTCAGGCCGTGGTCCTAAGGTCTGACTGGTTTTCCTGAGGTGCCTAACCACAGACCCACCTACGGTCCGTGGTCCCAACCACAGTCCATGGTTGGCCACCATTGGTTGGCGCCTGCAACTTTCAAAACACTACTATTTTGCCTCCTCCCGAATCCGGGGTGCTATATTATCTCCCTCTTGGGATCATTCGTCCTCGAATGAGATTCTAGGCACATTTCTAAACGAAAAGACTTAAGACTAGCAGCCATCATGCATGCAACTCATTAAATGCACACAACTAAGGAGGAAACATCAACTCCAAACTAAACATAATCAATGCATCACAAGGAGGTAGCAACTACATCTACCAACCGAATATGCAAGAAATTTTCAGATTTCTTTCTTTGAAGGAGGAACTATCATCTCCAACTAAAAATCATGCTCAACACAATCTCATTGAGCCTATATGCAATCAGTATTCAAAGCAAATACTCAAGGAGGAAATCTCCACTCCAAGTCAAGGCATGTTCAACAATTCATCTCATGAAGTCTATAGGCAACTCATATTCAATGCACAACAACATGAGGAAAATAAATCACATAAGTCATTTCTTTCAAATCTTAAGCCATTTCATGAACGTGCATAGTAAGGAAATCATGGAAACACATAAAACACACATGACTCCAAATCATAGAGCAAACTAAGAGGAATTTCATTAACTCAAGCTAGAGGAGGAGGAAAAAGATAGGAATATCAGGACTTCATATCGGCCTCGGCCTCCAAAGTAGCACCCTCAACTTGTTGATTCCTCCACAAAACCTTAACGGAAGCTATTTCCTTGTTTCTCAATTTCTTAACTTGCCGGTCTAACATCTCAACAAGTAATTCCTCATAGGAAGAACTTTCATCTACTCCCAAACATTCTAAGGGAACATTGGATGTCGGATTTCCAACACACTTTTTTCAATTTAGAGACATAGGAAAACCGAATGTAACGATGCCAACTCCTTAGGCAAAGCTTACTCACAAGCAACCTTACCTACACGTCTCAAGATCTCCTATGGGCCTACAAAACAGGGACTAAGCTTCCCTTTGTTACCAATCTCACTACAGTTCAAGTAAACCCCAAATCATGAACATTATGAACTTACAACGACTATGCAATCTAAGCACCATCTCCCCCTTGATAGAAAGCTTCAACGGACTTTCTAAGTACCGCTTTCTTTCAATTCAACTAAGGTCGGATCAAGTCATTGCTTAACTTCCATATCTAACACAAAAGACGGTCTTGGACCATCTTAAACCATAACACTACCCTTGGTAGGGTCTACTAACAGAACAACATTACCACAAACTCATAATGACCATACCGGGTTCTAAAAGCCGTTTTCAGAATATCAACATCTTTCAGCCTCATTTGGTGCTAACCAGAACCAGGGTCAATCTTAGAAAAGTAACTTACCCTTTATGATTGGTCAACACTTAGAAATATATTTCCCTCACCCATACTAGGTGATACATGCAACCCTTAAAATTCATCTTCTAAGCCTTAAGACAAGAAATAACCCAAAATTTTGGCATAGATTTTTCCCCCCTTCCACTCTCGGATAGTCTCATTCGGGAACTAAAAATTGATAACACAGGTTCTATAATCAATAGAAGCATAATAGCAGTACAACCAAACCATCACAAGAATGACATCAAAATTTAGGAAAGCATTAACATCAAATTGAAAAGCTTTCAACATACCGGTAGCCATATCAGGAGCACACTCTTGTTCACCTCTAGTCTGGAGTGCAAAGAATCGGTTTTGCGTACGAGCATTGGATCCCGAACCACTAGGACCGGATGAAGGATTAGGTTGAGACCTACAATGACTATCTCCCACATTCTTAGCAACCAAAGGACAATGACATATCTTTTGATCCGTCTTACCACAACCAAAAAAAACATTGGAACCCGTTAGACATTCACCCGCATGCTTTCTTCCACACTTACAACAGTCCGGCAATGAAACCCCACTATAATATCCTTGAGGTTTAGAGTTAGACACCCTCTCTTGGTTGAGCCTTGGAGCTTTAGAAGAACCTTTCTCAGAAAACCTTTGTCAATTTCTAGGACGATCATGTCCATCGGACCTAGCATAAGGGAAATTACCATCCTCGGTTCTAGACGTCTTGTTCTCCCTAGATCTTTCCTAAAGTTTCTCCTATTCAATTTATTGGGCATGGACCATAAGACGAGAAATATCCATTTCATGGACAAGCATAGGCGTACGACACTCTTTCACCAATAAATTGGATACTTCCGACATAAACTTACTCATTCTCGACCTAGGGTCGGCCACTATAAATGGAGCATACTTAGACAACTGAGTAAACCTCAACGCATATTCCTTAACACTCATACTACCTTGTCGAAGGTTAATGAACTCATGCACCTTCGCCTTTCTAATCTCTAAAGGGAAGAACCTATCAAGAAAAGCATTTTTGAACGTTTCCCACTCTATGGAACCCACTTCTACCGGTCTAGCTTCTTTCCATTGGTTGAACCAAATTAGAGCGACCCCCTTAAGTTGATAAGCAGCTAGTTCCACCTTTTCCACCGGAGTCACTCCCATGATAGCTAACACCTTATAAACCTCATCTATAAACTCTTGAGGATCTTCCACAACCTTAAAAGCATAAAATTCCGGGATATTCATTCTTGTAAAGTCCCTCACACTAGAAGCCATCATTCCAACATTTGGGTTCACGGGGACTACAACCTCTCTATTGGCTTGAGCCGTCACGGCTTGAACCAACACTTCGAAAGCTGTCCTAAACTCCGCATTAGTCATATTCTCGGCCAAAGGGTCGACAGGAGCTTGAGGAGGAGCTTCTTGACCCAAATTTTCTTCCTCATTCTTTTTAGCATTATCCTTTGTAGTCGTCGTATCATAAAGACCATTGGGTAAGGATTAGAATAGTAGAGTTAAACTCTAGCGCACGACTTATAGAAATGAAGAAGTGAAGTTTCCTAAGCATCTAATAGCTTTTCATTTATAAATGTGGCGAGCTTCAGACTTATGAACAAGACTTACTAGACATGCTTTTGTGACATCCTAGAACCATTCTACACCATGTGCTCTGATTACCATGTTTGTCACGACCCAGGGGTACTCCCTAGATGTAACACGACATACAAGACCCCTAGAGGCCTCATATAAGCCACTTAGCTTTCATCACATGAGATAATAGAATTTAGCAAAAAATTAATATATTTTTAACATAATCAAAGTCTTTATAAAACGAAGCGGATATCTAATACACTTTGTCTCAAACCAAATAAAACATGAACATCTTTGGGACATAACCCATACAATAGTGTTCAAACATCAAATGAAAGAACATAAGGAAATGGTGGCTATATCCTCGAATGCTATGAGGACTCACCAATCTTCGATCCTTGCTTCTACTAAGATCCTAGCCACGGGGATGAGAGTCAATATCACTGGACCCTACATTTGGATAATAAATATAGGCAAGAGTATGCGTTAGTACCAACATGTACTAAATATGATAGCCAACATAAACATAAGGGTTAGACAATATAAGTCAGAAGCATAATCAGTGCACATAAATCATCATAACATATCAACATAGGAGGAGCACTTCTTGAAGTGACCTATACTTATCCTTAGTCAAGACTTGGATCATCCACCTCTAGTCATACATATCAAGATCACAACTATAGCAATAATCCAAACTAATCATTCATCATACAAGTAAATCTCATATTAAAACATACTTACGATACTTCCTCGAAGAAATCACAAAGCATACTTAACAAAGAAATGGGTAATCCTCCACTTGTCTTACTCATCATAGTAGGCCACTCTGGGCCATCCTTCAAGATCATCCTCTATCATTCTCATATTTATCTTATCTTTTATAGATATGAGTAAATCGCCTACTTCACTTATCATAAAGGCTCATGGGTAGTCGTCTCTTGCCTTCCTTAATGGCTAATGGGTAGTCGCCTCTTTCCTTGCTTATATGGTCATGGGTATTCGCCTATGGGATCATAGGTATTTACCTTCATTCCCAATAATCATATGACACTGGTATTCGCCTCCACATCATTTTATTATAAGATGTAGGTATTCGTCTCCACATCTTTTCATTATAAGATACGGGTATTCGCCTCCACATCTTTTCATTATAAGATATGGGTATTTGCCTCCACATCTTTTCATTATAAGGGGTCATGGGTACTTGTATCCATGTCCAATCATTAGAGATTAAGGGTAGTCGCCTCTTACTCTTCTCTAAAGAATATGCGAAATCACCTCACATCCTACTCATCTAGAGGTCATGGGTATTCACCTCTTACCTCATCAATTTTAGTCTTTAGTCTAAATTCATTTTAACTAAGCAATCCTTTCAACCTAGAATCATTCAATGTGAGAAAGCCTTTCACATTCATAACATAAGCAATTCATGTGGAAACTATCTCTTCCATAATAATTACATCAATAGTCAACAATTCATAACATAAGCTTTACTCTCAAAGCACGATATCTCATAGTCATTCTATATGCTTCACTCTAAAAGCAATTCAACATCATAATCATCTCATAAGCTTCAATCTCAAAGCAATACTAATCATAAATCATCCTATTAGCTTTACTCTCAAATCCCTAATAATCATAAGACTTCATGTCGATATATTCACTTTCAAGTAATCTATGTGTATATGCTTCACTCTCAAACAATCTATAATGTACCATATCAATCCTATATGAATACATCTAAATCCTAAATTTCCCCTTTCATGGAGTAAAACCCATTTACATCAACTTCATTCTTCTAGACATGGGTTAGGCATGGGTACATGTACATTCATCCTAAAATCATTGAATCTACTCAATTCAAGCATAAACAATCATAATCCACTCAATTGGATCAACATTCATCAATACACACAACATTGGAAGAAATCCTAACTAGAATTAAGGAATTCTTCTTCAAATTGGGGTAATTCTAGGGGACTCCATGGGAGAAAGGATCCCATGGATGAAAAGCCATCATACCTTAGTCACAAAGCCCACAAAAACTGAAAGATTGGAGACTTGACTTGACCCTAGCTTCAATTTCTTCCTTCTTCTTCCAACTTCTAGAGAGAGAATATTTGAGAGGAGTTTGGGGTTTCCTTTTGGGATTTTGAGAGAATAACTTGAATGGAGAAATTTAGGGATTAAAAATACATATATAGGTGTTCTAGACTTAGGCAAAATGACACCACTTTAATTTAATTAAAACTGGAAAAGACCCTTAAGTCCCTAAAATCAATTGACGGTCGTGAACCACAGATCACCGACCGACGGACCGTCGACTGACCTACGGTCCGTCCAGGTCAATCGTGGTTCATGGTCATCAACTTTATTTTGGCCTTTGGGCCTACGGACACTGGACCACGGTCCGTGGTCTTACCGACGAACCGTTGGTCAGGCCGTGGTCCTAAGGTCTGACTGGTGACCCACCTACGGTCCGTGGTTGGCCACCGTTGGTTGGCACCTGCAACTTTCCAAATACTGCTATTATGCCTCGTCTCGAATCTGAGGTGTTACTATGTTGCTGTCTATATAAATCATATAAGTCTCCAATACATTTTCAGTCAAAAAGGAAGTGAATCTACGACAACGCCAATGGCTTGAGTTGCTAAAAATTATGATGTGGACATCATGTACCATCTTGGGAAGGAAAATGTTGTAGCGGATACCCTAAGTCATAAATCTATGCGAATCTTATCGTATTTTGGAGTGGAGAAGAGGGAGATAGCCCGAGAGCTTTATCAATTAGATAATTTAGGGGTTCTGATTTTAGATTCGAATGATGGGGTCTCAATTCAAGACACATCCATATCATCTCTTTTCATGGAAGTAAAGGCACGGTAACACGAGGATCCCATCTTCGAGCAGCTCAGGGGAAAATCTCAACAGAAGGAGTCGTTAGCCATCAATACAACAGAAGATGAAATCCTTAGATATGGACATCCATTGTGTGTTTTAGATGTTGCATGTCTTCGACAACAGATAATGGTAGAAGCACACTATTCTCGATATTCAATTCACCCAAGTTATACTAAGATGTATCATGATATTAAAGATATCTACTAGTGGCCTGGGATAAAGAAAGATATCTACTAGTGGCTTGAGTTCGTAGCACAATATCCTAACTTTCAGCAAGTGAAGAGTGAGAACCAAAACCCAGTGGGCTGACTCAAGAGATACCCCTTCCATATGGTAGTGGAAGGCAATAAACATGTACTTTGTTACATGTTTTCCTTGCTCGCGGCGGAAGTTTGATTCTTTTTGAAAAAATCAATACATTTCTTGTCAATCAAGACCATATTTTCAGCTGAAGATTATGCAGGGCTATATATTAGAGAGATTGTTAGATTGCATGGTGTCCCTCTATAAATTATTTCAAACAGAGGGGCATAATTTACAGCCCATTTTCGGAAATCATTCCAGAGGGGTCTAGGGGCGCAGGTAAACCTTAGTACCACATTTCATCCTCAGACCGACGGCTAAGTTAACCATACGATCCAGACACTCAAGGATATGTTAAGGGCATCTGTGTTAGATTCAAAGGAAATTGGGATCATCAGTTTCAACTTGTCGAGTTTTCCTACAATAATAGCTATTATTCTAGCATTGTTATGGCTCTATATGAGGCTTTATATGGAAGAAAATGTATATCCTCTCTTGGTTGGTTCGAGATATGAGAATCAGAATTATTTGGACCAGACTTAGTGCAACAAGCAATAGAATATGTTAAGTTAATTAGAGTGCAGTTGTTGACAGCCTAGATTCATCAAAAATCATATGCGGATGTTAGGCGGCATGACATAGATTTTTATGTTGATGATTGGGTCTTTCTGATAGTTTCACCTATGACGGGGGTTATGAGATTCAGTAGAAAGGGCAAGTTGCGCACTAGGTATTGTAGGCCTTATCGCATCTTGGGACGCATAGGCCGAGTTTCCTACGATCTAGAGTTACCTCAAGAGTTAGAAGCACTACATGCAACACCTCGAAATCTAGTAGGCTGGAAGGGATCAAGTGAGAGGTCACATGCCCAAGACTGGGTAAAGTCACCATTCACGAAGACCTAGACAGGTCGTGAAGGGCACCACGAGGCATGGTGAGGCTCGTGAAGGCTCACAGTGCCTGGCCAAAAAGGGCTCCCCTCCCACGAGCACCTAGATGGCTCGTGGTGGTGCCCGTGAAGGGGAGGCAGTAGCCACTCCAAGGCTAGCCCTTCTCACGAACGACCTAGACGGGTTGTGAAGGCCAAGACGGCTCGTGGTGTGGTTCATGAGGTGAGTCAGGAGTTTAGGTGGTTTATCCAGGCCAATGGTAATGGACCACGGCCTGTGTGATCCTTGACGGCTCGTGGTCAGCTGTAAGTTTAGGGGCTTTTGGGTCTTTTCCAATTTTCTTTAAAACAATACTATGTCATTTTACCCTTGCCTAGGACCCCTATATAAGTGATTTTTTAACCCCAAATTCAACCCATTCAAGTCATTCTCTCAAATTTACAAAAGAAGAACAAGTCTTCTCTCCCAAAATATTTCTCTCTCTAGAAAACTTGAAGAAGAAGAAGAAGGGTTCAATCTAGGGTTTCAAGGCAAGTCTCCAATTCCACCATTGAATGCAAGCTTTTGGTATTGAGGTATGATAGTTTTCATCCACGGATTCCTTCCATTCATGGAGTTCCCAAATTCTCCTATTTTCAAAGTTAGAAATCCCCCAATTGAGTTAGGGTTTTCTTCTATGTTATGGGTTCTCTTGATTATTGATTTAAATGATTGAATTATGATCTCTTATGCATGAATTGATGAAATACTATAGTTTTATTATGATTCCCCATGAACCCATATAATTCCTATGTTTTCCAAGTTATGATGATATGATATGGGTTTTGAATTATTAAAGAGGAGATTATGAAATTAAGCATGTTCTTATAGAATTTATGTAAATGTTTTTAAGATGCTTTGAAAGTGAAGTATCAATGATTATGTTATTGTTGTGTTGTTGAAAGGATTTTCTCATATACACATGAAAGCATGATTGTGAAAGATTTTCTCAAATAATAAGGGTTCCTAAGGTTGAAAGACTTTTCTCACCTAAAATGAACCAATCATAATAAGGTCCTATACACATGAAAGCATGATTTTTAATGCTATCAAAATCATTTTTATTAGATAATATAATAAATATTTTACATTAATTTCAACATTTCAAATCTCAATTTTCATAAAATTACTTCTAGATATCTTTTAATCCGAAATTATTTGGTAGGATGTATTAGATAATCTAATACATGTAGATTCCGAGTGTGATTATAAGAGTTAATTTTTTCCAAGTGTTTCCTCAATTCTATCAATAAAATAAGGCAACATTGAGATTTTTTGTTATTAGTATCTTTTAAAATTCCACTAAACATTAACATACCAATCCAACAGAAAGACTAAGTTAAAACCAATTAAGTGGTGGAGTATACGTTTAGGAGTAGTGCCACAAATATGATAATTAAGCAAATTTACATGGCCAAAACTTAACCTCGAATACCCATCAATCACTTTTCATGCCAAATATGTGCACACAGTTATTAAGTCGTGTACATGACAAGAACCAATATATCAACTACAAGTTTGGTAAGATATTCTCTATTTCTATTTTCTATAACTTAACCCCCATTTTTTAGGCGTCTTACGACTTCAGGGGGGAATGAGTATACTGTATGCTTTCATCTATAACTACAAAAAATGAAAAAAAAGAAGTGCAAACCATCTACATTTTCTATACATTGCCTGTAGAATTACTGCAATCGGGCATGTTTTTTGGTATTGTTTCGACTTTTTTAGGAGTAATGGAACATGTATCAAAGCTTCTTCCTATTTCTTGGTGAGCTTTTACTATCAATGTTAGTACTAAAAGTACCATGAGAATGGATAGTGACAACATAGATGACCATAGTATTCGTGTTGAACGTCTAAATGGCCTGCACTGGTACTGTAAAATGTTGGCGAATGCTTGTTTTGCTTTGGAGCACTAACTTAGGCTAAGCAGATCAGGGAATATTTCTATCAGGTCTTGAATAGATTGAGAATAAGCGAATAATATCACAGATGAGGCCTGTGGAATGAATCTTCCTTCACCCGTGCATTTGCCTGAAGAATTTCCTTCATAACATGTGACTCTTGACATAACCTACAGGCAAACATAAAAAAATAATCTCCAAATTTTCACTGGACATGAGACATAAACATCCTTATTCATGTTCAGTAAGTTAAAGCTTGTAACTTACATATTTCAGTTCTTCAATTGGAATAGTATCCTTGGGACAAAGATCAGGTGTGAAGCTGTAATTAGGTGCACCGGAGAAGGGGTCACAAATTGTTCCTACGCTATTTTCCCCGATATCTTTTAATTACCCAGGGGTACCCCCTAGATGTAACATGGCGTATAGGACCTCGAGGGACCAACATAAGCCACTTAGAATTCATAACATAAGAAATAGAACAATAGAAGTAAAACAACATTTCAAGTCCAATAGTTTTATAAAAGAATAGAGAAAGTCTAATACACTTCTCTCAATAGCCATCTAGTACAATAGTCATGTCAAAAACTGAAATATAAGAAAGAAAACTGAAACAATAGAATCCGTCCTCGAAGCATGAGGACTAGCCAAAGCTCGGAAATCTCGAAATCAACCACTAGCCACGAAATTGAGAAACCTGACTGTCGGACCCTATATTTGGGGAAATGTAGCCAAGAGTATGCGTTAGTACAAAACAATGTACCAAGTATGATAGATATGCATAAACATTTAAATCATGCTAAAGGAGGACATTTCATGACATGCAATTGACCAAGATATAACAAGATATAGAAGGGTTAGAAAACATAAGTCATAAAACATGGCCAAAGCAAGCTAACATCTTTAAATTCTTTGAAAACATATGAGATACTTCTTGAAGTAACCTTAGTTCATTATTAATGTGGGAAGTAGTTTAACCGACATAGAGACCATGTGAGCTATAACATGATCCCCCAGTGTCTCCCACACCGAAAAGGGTTGTCCTACTTGCCAAGGTAAGGACCATGAACTTCTAGCTTTGGTGGATCCACTAGCTAATGTGTATCTAGACAATCATCCTATGGGGGCACATAGGTAAGGGATAAGGAATTTTCTTCTAGAAACCCGACCTTTCCAAATGAGAGAGCTTCCATCTCAATATCCTCTCAGTGCTAAGCATAAATCTCACGGAATAGTTATTTCTTACTTGTTCTTATTATCCATGGAAAGGCATGTCATCTAACCAATCCAAGATAAGTCATCATCCATGGAAAGGTATCATACAATAACCAATCGAAGCTAGGTTTCATTAAGATAGCTCTTAATCTTTGATTCAATTAGGTGAGAAGACCTTTCAACCATAGAATCCTTTATTATGTGAGAAAACCTTTCACATCATGCTTTTTGTGTATATGAGAAATCCTTTCAACAACACAACAACAACATCATCATTGATACTTTACTCTCAAAGCATCCTTAAAACATTTGCATAGATTTCATAAGAACATGCATAATTCCATAATTTTCCTTTCAAGGTTCAAACCCCACTTTCAATCATCAACATTTAGAAAATATGGGTTAGATATGGATTTCATCATAAATTCATGTAATTCTATGAATACATGATTGATTTCAGAAAACTCTTCCTTCATAATCAAAATCCCACATCATATGATCATAACTTGAAAACATGGGAATTACATGGGTTCATGGGGAAATCATCATATTTCATCAATTCATGCATAAGAGATCATAATTAAATCATTTAAATCAATAATCAAAAGACCCCATGATAATTGAAGAAAACCCTAACTCAATTGGGGATTTTTAACTTTGAAAATAAAGGAATTTGGGAACTCCATGAATGAAAGGAATCCATGGATGAAAACTATCATACCTCAAAGACAAATGATTATCTTCAATGGTGAAAATGGAGGCTTGCCTTGAAACCCTAGGTTGAACCCATCTTCTTCTTCAAGTTTCTAGAGAGAAAAATATTTTGGAGAGGAGAATTGATCTTCTTTTGTGATTTTGGAAGAATGACTTGAATTGGGTTGAATTTGGGGGTTAAACAATACTTATATAGGGGTATTAGTGGAGGGTAAAACAACGTAGTATAGGAATAAAATAATTAGGAAAAGACCTAATTGCCCCTAAACTTAACTGTTGAATCTCGACTCACGGCCACGAATCGACGGACCGTGGACTGACCGATGGTCCGTCCTGCACGGACATCGATGGTGGTCATAAAGTGATCTATGGGCCATTGAACCACGGGCCCCAACTACAGACCGTGGTCTGAAAACAGTTTATTGGTCAGGCCGTGATTCTAGCCTTCAGGATCTATTTTGGGGGAGCCATCCACGGACCACACCTACGGTACTTGGTCCCATCCACGGGCTGTGGGTGGCCCTCGTGGGTTGGCACCTACAGCTCACCAAAAGTGCTACTTACCCTCTTTCAGATTCGGGGTGTTACATTATGTTATTGTTGAGGCAAGAAGAGATTACACATGCTCTCTATTGAATGACAAGAGGTGATTACCCATGTCATGTGATGTAAGGAAAAGAGGTGATTACCCATGTTCCTTTAAGAGAAATATTCTGTGGAAGTTAAGCTTAGTATCGAGCGGACAAGTGGCGGTTACCCATGTTCCATAAACTAGGTGCCAACATAGGATTGTCTAGATAGACATTAGCTAGTGGATCCACCATAACTAGAAGTTCATGGTACTTACCTTTGTAAGTAGGACAACTCTTTTCGGTGTGGGAGACACCAGATTCCATGTTGGTAGCTCATATTGTCTTATATGTCGGTTAATGATATTTACCACAAACATGCAAAGTTATGATGAACCAAGGTTACTTCAAGAAGTATCGTAAGTATGTTTTAATATGATGTTCACTTGCATTGATCGTGTTTTACGACTTATGTTTTCTAAAATTTGGGATTTCATGTTTCATCTTGATCATTACATACTAATGAAAATGTCCCGTTTTAGCATGTTTTAAACATTTTATGCATTGCTATCATACTTGGTACATATTTTGTACTAACGCATACTCTTGCATACATTTCCCCAAATGTAGGGTTTGACAGCCAAGGTTCTAAGTTTTGTGGCTAGATGTTGATTTCAGAGATTTTCAAGCTTTGGTTAGTCCTCATGCTTCGAGGACGGATGTTCATTGTTTCAGTTTTCTTTCTTACTTTCAGTTTTGGACATGATGTATGGGCTAGGACCAAGTTCATTTTTATGTACTAGATGTCTAATGAGACAAGTGTTTAGATTTATGCTTTAATTTTATAAAACTTTTGAGACTTGAAATATTGTTCTTAATAGTTTTTGTTCTATTTCTTATGTTATGAATGCTAACTGGCTTGTGTGGGGCCTCTTAGGGTCCTATATGCCATGTTATGCCTAGGGGTACCTTGGGTGGTGATAAACTTGGTAATTAGAGCACAAGGTTTAGAAAGGTCCTAGGATGTCTCATAAGCGACGTCGAGTAGAGTCTTGTTCATGAGTGTGAAATGCGCCACACTTATGAATGAGAGGCTACAAGATGATTAGGAAACTCCACTTCTTTCATTACTCTAAAGTCGTGCGTTAGATTTTAACTCTATAAGGTCTCTCTGCCAATCCTTATCGGATACTCTACAAGATATGGCTACTCAAAGAGCTTATGCTACAAGGAATGTGGGAGAGAATGGGAATCAAGAAGCTCATCCTCAAGATCCTCAAGCTCCAATCGACCCTTTGGCCGAGCAAGATACTAATGCGGAGCTTAAGGCTGCTTTACAAGTATTGGCTCAAGCCATAACGGCCCAATCCAATAGAAAATATGTAGTTCCCGTGAACTCAAATGTGGGTACGATGGCATCTAGAGTGAGGGACTTCACTAGACTGAATCCCCCGGAGTTTCATGGTACTAAGGTTGAGGAAGATCCTCAAGAGTTCATTGATGAGTTTACAAGGTTTTGATGATTATGGGAGTGACGCCTGTGGAAAAGATGGAGTTGGCCGCTTATCAAATAAAGGGTGTTGCTCAAATTTAGTTCAATCAATAGAAAGAAGGGAGACTGGAAGATGCGGGTCCTCTCAATTGGGAGAAGTTTAAGGTTGCTTCCTTGATAGGTTCTTTCCCTCTGAGATGAGGGAAGCAAAGGTGCTTGAGTTCGTCAACCTTCGTGAAGGAAGTATGAGTGTGAAGGAATATGCTTTGAAATTCACACAATTGTCTCGATATGCTCCTAGTATGATTTTCAATCCTAGGGCAAGAATGAGTAAGTTCGTTTCGGGTGTGTCCGAAATGGTTGTTAAGGAATGCTTGTTAATGACATGGATATTTCTTGTCTCATGGTTCATGCTCAACAGATTGAATAGGAGAAACTTAAGGGAAGGTCTAGGGAGACAAAGAGGGCTAAGACCGGTGATGACAGTTTCTCACATTCAAGGTCCGATGGACATGGTCGTTCTAGGTTCCGACAAACATTTTCCGGCCAAGGTTCCTCTAATGATCCTTCTAAGTTCAACAAAGATAGGGTGCCTAACCCTAAACCTCAAGGAGGAAATGGTAGTGGGTCTTTGTTTCCTAATTGTGCTAAGTGTGGAAGGAAGCACGAGGGCAAGTGTCTAGCGGGTTCCAATGCTTGTTTCGGGTGTGGTAAGATGGAACACAAGATAAGAGATTATTCTTCAGTTGCTAAGAATAAAGGAGATAATCGTCCAAGGGATCAACCTAATCCTTTATCTGGTCCTAATGGGAATCAGAAGCAAAACACATTTTATGTGCTTCAGACTCGTCATGAGCAAGAGGGTTCTCCCGATGTAGTTACCGGTATGTTGAAAGACTTCCAACTTGATATTTATGATTTACTTGATCCCAGTGCTACCTTGTCTTTTGTGACGCCATATGTTTCTATGAGGTTTGATGTTCTTCCGGATGTGTTGTTAGATCCCTTTTCTGTCTCTCCTCATATTGGTGATTCTGTTGTGGCTAAGAGGGTCTATAGAAAGTGTCATGTTTCCTTGTCCCATAGAGTTACTTTGTTTGATTTGGTAGAGCTTGATATGCTAGATTTTGATGTTATCCTTGGTATGGATTGGTTGCATGCATGTTATTCTTCTATTTATTGTAGAACTAGTGTGGTCAAGTTTCAGATTGCAAATGAGCCTGTCCTAAAGTGGAAAGGGGAGAATTCTATACCTAAGGGTCAGTTTGTTTCTTGTCTAAAAGCTAGAACGATGATTTCTAAGGGTTTCATATACCATCTAGTTAGGGTGAGGGATGTAGATTGCGAGACCCCTACTCTTGAGTCGGTCCCCGTTGTGAATGAGTTTCTGGAAGAGTTCCCAGATGATTTACCTGGTATTCCTCCCGAAAGGGAAATAGACTTCGGTATTGACCTTCTCCCAAATACGCAACCTATTTCTGTTCCTCCTTACCGAATGGCTCCAGCAGAACCTAAGGAATTAAACGAGCAATTGAAAGACTTGTTAGATAAGGGTTTCATCCGACCGAGTATCTCTCCATAGGGTGCACCAGTCTTGTTTGTTAGAAAGAAGGACGGTTCTCTCCATATGTGTATAGACTACCGCTAATTGAATAAGGTTACAGTTAAGAATAAGTATCCTCTCCCAAGAACAGATGATTTGTTTGACCAACTTCAAGGAGTGAGTTACTTCTCTAAGATTGACCTTCGGTTGGGTTATCACCAATTGAGGGTGAAGGAAGATGTTATTCCGAAAACGACTTTTAGAACCTGATACGGACATTTTGAGTTTTTGGT
Source organism: Solanum etuberosum (assembly GCA_029582245.1). Lineage (NCBI taxonomy): Eukaryota > Viridiplantae > Streptophyta > Magnoliopsida > Solanales > Solanaceae > Solanum > Solanum etuberosum. The sequence goes on from JAJONR010032238.1 coordinate 64,603, forward strand.
GGTGTCTTTTGGTTTGACTAATGCTCTGGCCGTTTTTATGGATTTGATGAATAGGATGTTTAGACAATACCTTGATATGTTTGTGGTTTTGTTCATTGATGATATATTGATTTATTCGAGGAGTGAGGATGATCAGATCAATCATTTGAGGATTGTGTTGCAAATTCTTAAGGACCAACAACTCTTTGCAAAGTTTAGCAAATGTGAATTTTTGCTAAGGTCTGTGGCTTTCTTGGTCACATTGTTTCAAGTAAGGGTATTGAGGTAAATCCTAAGAAGACGTATGCGGTCAAGAGTTGTCCTAGACCTCTATCCCCTTCGGATATTGGAAGCTTCTTGGGTTTGGCTGATTATTACCAAAGGTTTGTTGAGGCGTTTTCTTCCATTGCTTCTCCATTGACAGAATTGACCCAAAAGAATGCTAAGTTTGTTTGGTCTGAAGCTTGTGAAAACAGTTTCCAAGAATTAAAGGATAGACTTACTTCTGCTCCTGTGTTGACTTTACCAGAAGGGACTGATGGTTTTGTTGTTTGTTCTGATGCCTCAAGAATTGGGCTAGGATGTGTGATTAACGTTTCAAGCATACCTCATCCAATTATAGTTGCAAGCGATCTTTAAGCAGTATAAAACCCAACGAAGAGTTGGGGTCGAACCCATAGGGAGTGGTACATGTCTAAAATTCATTTAAGAAGTACAAATGTGTTCTAAACGGTTATAGGAATAAAAATGATGGAAAACATACAATTAAATCAAAAAGGGTGACAACTAATGTCAGATGGGGGTTTTGGTTTTGCGGTGAACAGCTGAAACAACAATGAAAACAGGGGAAAATAACAATATTGAGAGAAGTTCTTGGGTGTGATCGATTATAAACTAATTATGCTATATGGGTAATTGAAATCTAACGATGATTTTGCTGAAACATTGTGGGTAGGCTGAACTTCAAATGCAATAGTTTTCTTTCGAACAACTATTGCAGTTCAAGTGATTTCTTTCGAACATCAACAAGCTTAATAAGAAAATCCGCCTACAACCTTAATACATCCACTCTCTCGAGCTAGATGGGTAGGATTGGATTTAAGATTCACTCTCTCGAGCTGAACCCATATTAACCCAATACCCACAAATCATTAACCAAGAGCTTTGGTCCCAAAACCTCTTTCTCAAGCAAGATAAGAACTCAAAATTAGAATTGCATTTGTGACTACAATTCATAAATTAACACTAAGCTAATGATTAAACCCACATTAAAACAGCAATTTCATCATCAAACAACAATACCCATACGATAATTAAACAAATAAACACATGATCACACCCCAAAAATTGGAGTTTTAGCTACACATCATAAAAACATAGAAACGATTACCAAATGCATTAGCCATGATCTGGGTAAGGGTCTCCAAGCCTTTACAATGATTTCTAAGAACGAAATTCAAAGACCCACTTTCAAAATCCTCCAAAGTTATACAATTCCAACCAAAGAATCAACAGAAAACTCTAAGTCTAGAATGGGAACTCTGGAAAAGAACTGGAAGCAGAACTCTCTTTAAAATCACATTTAAAATCCTATTTATGGTTGCCTAAAATTTTTCCTGAAGAGCCATTAGGCGAGCTAATTCGGGCTCATCGAGTGGTTCGGCAAACCGCCCTTTGCTCTCTTCCATCACCATTTTGCATTGGTTCTTAGCATCCTCAAGTCCTGTAACTTTGGGCGATCCATTTGTCATCGCGGAACTGATCGGCGATTTGCCGACTGCCCATTTCTGTCGCCGATTTGGTTTCTTCCCTTAGGTCTTGGCACGCTGGAACTTTAGGCAATCTGAAGAGCCACTCGGCGGTTCGCCGAGTGGTCTTGGCGATCACCAAGATTGTTCTTCTCCACTTCTTCAGCTCGTTCAGTTCCTTTTTTCCTGTTAGTGTCCTTGCTTTGCTCCTTAGTCCACATACCTGAAAATCAAGGAGTTAACATCAGTTTATAGCATAAATTAGGCATTTGAGGACACTAAAACTATCAAAACAAAACCCTAAATGAATCCAAATCTTGGACTCATCAACACCCCCAACTTAAAATTTTGCTTGTCCTCAAGTAAAACTCAAGATCAGCAGTTCAATAAGGATGTCTACAAATAGTGCTGCATAAGACTCAACATAAATGCACACAACAAGTTTCAAATTACGCATACAATGATCAATTGTGCACTCAAATATTCAAATTGTGACTCACCATTATCAAAGATGCTCAAGTTCACAATGCTTGCTTTACATGCAAGTTCAAGCTCAACAAAGGTACTCAAATACCCTCAGAACAAAGATTATTTTAATATTCACACAAAATTTCTCAACAATTTAAAGTTCCGGAATCACATGCAAGTCTCACAGTCACAAAGATGAATACATGCATGACTTCACTCATAGGTTTGCCCTTATTTTCCAATCAACATTCGTTTCAGCTTGCTCAATATCAACAAGGTCTTTTCAAGGCTTGTAATGAGGCTGAGTGTAAAGGTATGGTCATTTAGGCTTAGTGGCTTCTACCTTCATGAAGTATGGTATGAACATCACTTTCCTCCTTTTCTTTAACATTTCAAACATGCTCACAATCCACCCCATTATTCAACTTCATTTGACCACAGGATACCCCACTTCTTTTACAATTTTCACTACTTTATTGCACAACTTTTTCGGTCATTTTATTTTCGTTCTTCTTTTTCATTATTTTTTTTTATAGGAGGGGTTCAATCTTTTTTTTCAAATCGATCACAACAAGGGGGAATTTCTCACACTTCTTGACTTTCCTTCTCTTTTCACCACACTCCCAACTTAGGCTTTTGCCTAAGTTGGCTATTCAAACAAACCACACTTCATGAAACTTATGGGTGAATGGATAAAGAGAGGTCACAATTACTCAAGTTTCTTCCAAGAAAAGGGATAAGGTTCAAAAGGTGTCAAGCTAGGTTCACACATCTCACAAGGTTGGCCACAAAAGAGGTATATTGCCAAGTTGGTTCACTCTTCAAAATACTTACCTAAGATCATTTCAAGAGCTTGCATCACTCAATCAACCGGACCAACAGGGTAAATTCTAGGTGTTATCACACACAATGTTTAAAGTAATCTCATCGCACAAGGCATTGGTACCAATATAAAATAAGACTCCACACTTTCTAGCTAGCGTGCAATGTTCATTACAAGAGACTTATTCGACAACCGGCTAGTCACAACGAGATGCTAAAAGTTCACATATTGCCTATGTAACTTCGTTTGCCTTATCGTAGCCGTACATTCATTTCGTTCAATTAGGAGCACTATTCAAGTCATCGGTATTGACCACAACTGACACTCAAATTTGCACAAGAACAGCCACAATCACACATAAAAGAGGTGGTAAAATTTTAAAATTTAGGTGTTCAAAACCAATTTCATTCAAAATAATGGGCCACAAGCAATAATCAAATGTATATATGAAAGCCCAATATTCACAAAATAATCACAAAACAAGAGGTAGGTATGAAAATACCTCACCCCACCCAACAAAAGATACAGTTGTCCTCAAATGCAACTAAAACACAAAAATAGTCAATAAAACAACAAAGAGGGAGGTAAAATTCATTTTGCCATGCTAAGCCTGGGGTGACGTCTGCATCTCAGTCACTCCATCTGTCGGGGCATCAATGCCCGGGGTCACACTCTCAAGTTGGGCATTAGTGCCCGATGTCTCATCAGCCTTGGCTCCACTGGAGCCTGCCATAGAAGTATCTCTCAGCTAGGCCTGCACGGCTGAATCTACCATGGCCTCCTCTAAGTTAGTTAGGCCCTCAAAAATAGCCTCTTCATGCCCACCAAGTTGCTCCTCATCAGTCTCAGCCTCGGAGTCATCAACATCAACATCAGCCCTAATCTCATCTCCGATAGTAGCCGGAGGTACCTCATGACAGGCTGGAATATCTCCACTCTATTCATCGGGGATCTCCACAGTCCTAAAGATCTGGGACAAATCAGTGTACTACAGCTGGTCCATATCTTTTATCAACTTCGTAATAGTGGCCTTCAAGCCTGTTATCTCCTCAGTAGCACCCTGTCCTATCTCACATACCTCTATTCTCATCGTGATGGAATCAATTAAAACCCTAAGAGGTGTCAATGCAGCAGTAAGGGCTCTCTCGATCATCCCAGGAAAAGCGGCCTCTAGCTGGGACGCACGTGCATCAGCAGTCTGGGCTAAGTGGCCCATCTTATAAAGCATGTCCTGGGTGATCAGAGGCCTAGAAACAGAAGTCCCAGCAGCAGATCTAGGAGGATGGGGAATATAGAAGAACTCGGAGTCACAAAGGGAGCAGAGCTAGAAGTACCTGAAGGCCCAGTGGCTGGAGTAAGCAATACTGCCTCTGCAGGTAATGTCTTAATATCAACAGCCGGAGATGTATCCATCGGGACTGCCCTCCTTCTCTCAGCCTTATCCTTCTGGTACTTGGCCTCAATACACCGGATATCAGTAGAGGAGGTGGGTCTCACCTCCACATCCGTCTTCTCATCACGAGGAACATGGGCCCATCGGCAAAGTTTGGTGATCAACACCGAAAAGGGGAGAGATGACTGGCGCTGCTTGACTCTCACGACCATCTCTTGCCCAATGATTTCACCTAAGTTGAGGTGCTTCCGAGAAATAATGGATCCCAGACAAGTTACCTTTGTGTGGTGGAGGATAGATTCGTTCTGGGATGGCATGATTGTACTACTAATAAACCCAAACCAATACCGCACCGCTACGTTGAGATCCTTCTTCTCTATTGGCACTCCGGCCTCAGTCCACCTAGGGGTACTGTCAGAAAGAAGAGGGGCCAACCAACTTTTAAAGTCTTCTAGTGCTGTTGTCTTGATCATAATCTGGTAGTCATCTGCAAAGTTAAAAGTACATCCCAAGATAGCGTTTATATCCTCACTATCACATTTCACCTTCTTCCCCCGGAAAACAACATAATCCACTGGTTTGAAGTTATTGGTCTTCCTCTTCCCTTGTGGTACCAAGTCTCCGTAAGCCGAGTAGAACTCCCGAACCCAATTAGGAATATAGGGACCCCGGGGTTTAGTGAAAATCTAGAATTTATGGTACTTGAGGGTATGCCATATCTCTGGATGCTTGTCCACCACATCATCTGTTGAGAACCTCTTCTCCTCATTGATAGTCCTCAGTCCCACGGCCTTTAGTCTGTTAAGAGACCGAGGAGGAAGACTCTGTACAGGTGGCGCTAGGACCACAGTCTGAGCTGAAGCTGGGGGAGGAGGAGGAGTCTGAGGCACCCGGATCCTAGATGGATCATGCATCCCCTTGGAGCGAAGCTCTGCTCTCCAGACATGTAGAAGCTGGTCATCCTCAGGCTCTGAAATGCAAGCCTGAGAATCCTGAGAATCTCCCTCATTGTTTGATGAGGTTAGGTGAGTCTCGTAGACTCCCTCACTGTTGGAGCTGACCTCCGGTGACTCCACCACGGGCGCCTTGCCCTTTCCTTTGCCTTTACCTCCCTTTGTAGGGAGTTTGGATGCCTTTGCCCTGGATGCAGCTGCATCCTCATGTATAGTAATTCCACGTGCCCGCTTTCAGAGCGGCATATCTCTTCCTGAAACCTTGGGTCTAGCCATTTCTGCAAAACACAAAGAAAAATGTTAGAAAAAAGGTCAAGAAAAATGCAGAATTTTAGGTTGCAGAAAACTCGCCGAAGCAGTTGGTGAGTCACCGAGCCACTTAGGTGAGCCAGATCGAGCTCACCGAAAGTACTAGCATGAAAAATTTCTAAAATCAAGGCAGGTCGGTGATGTTCAGGTCCATTCGGCGAATCACTAACACCAATCGGCAAGTTAAATGTAGCCCGCCAAAAATTACAATGTATTTTTAAGGGTTAGGGGCGCATAAAGGGTGATCAAGAAGACCTTTCGGCGAGTCGCCGAGTGAACCCGGCGATCAAAGGCATCTCGCCGAAAGTTACAGATCAATACTCAACTAAGAATCAAAATTAAGGGTGATCTGAGGGGACTTTGTTGAACCGCCGAACCACTCATCGAGCTCAATGTAGCTTGCCAAACAGTCCAACGTACTAGTTTTCAACCCCAAGTTTCAAAATTGAGCCCGCAGCCCCTGAATTCAAAATCAAATACAAACCCATGCAATTAATCCTAGACCCATACTACCCATGCCCTCGGGGTACTCAGACTTCCCCCGATTTGGTAAAAATTGGCCATTTGATGACTTTTTCCCTTAAGAATGACGTCAAACGGTTCATCATTGGGCAAATCATGTCATTTAGCACAATTTGGGGTTACTTAGACTTCACACCACTAGATCCAACACAATTAAACCGCAACCAAACAATTTAGAGTCGATTTTAACAAACAAGACATGGGAATCGAGCATTTTAAGCATTACGGCACACATCTCAACAAAATACGGGCAATCCAATACATTAAGCACGATTAAAGAAATTACCCAACATCAAATAACACCAAATTTACCTATCGCATTCCAGTTCAACCACAAACCTAAAGCATTAGGTTCCAAAAACTAACCTGTATGCCGAGTTTAGAAGTTGAAAAGCTAGGCGGCAAAGATTTCAAATTCCGAGCATGATTTCACACAAGAAATATGGGTAAAAGCAATAAAAATGAAAGATCAAATGGTGGGTGAGAGGGTACGAGAGTTAGAAATGAGATAAAGTGGAGGATTTTGAAATTTTAAACTGTTTGGCCTTTAAAACCTTTCAGTTTGCGGCACCTTAGGCGGAGTAAGTCATCCTCACCGAATCACTCGGCGATGTACCGAGTAGTAGTTTCCTCGCCGAGTTTTACAGGACTCCCAGCCATTTTGGGGGTTCAAACGGCAGACAAGGTCAGGCTCGCCGACCTGTTCGACGAGTCGCTGAATGAGAAAATAGCCCGCTGAGTTTTACAGAATACCTCTTCAAGCTTGTTAATTCCAACGGCGGTCCAAATAGGGGCTCGCCGACCTGTTCGGCGTGCCACCGACTTGACTTTGGGCTCGCCAAACTACCTATTTTCCAACACTCTTCACTTTTCAACCTGCACAATCAACACCCATTATTCAAAATGAAAAACTAAAGCATTAAAAACTTGGGTTGCCAAATCAAGCTTCATTTATAGGGTTTTCCATTGTGTCACTAGGCAACCCCCCTTGTTGTCTTGGATTCAAATGAGAAGAAATTTGACCAATTTGGGTCTCCAGCTGCTTAATAGAGACTGAGTGATAGGTCACCGTCTGATTGAGAGTTGAGACATCCTCTTTCATCTCTTTCAATACTTTGTCTGACCATTCAACTTTGCCGAGAATGCATGAGAACATATCTTTTGTACGGCCACCTTCAGATTTCTTGGGTATTTGACGCTCATGGGGAGGGACGTACCTGTCCTTGTCCCCCTCTCTCTCCTTCCAGGTAGCGTTACGATCACGCCAATCTCTGTCATGGTCTCTCCAGCCTTCATCTCTTTTCCAACCTTGATTTCCACCCGGTCTTGAGTAGTTTGCATGATAACCTCTTCCTTGATTGGCTAGGAAGTTCACTTCCTCATTGTACAACACTTAAAATTGTTCTTCATCAGAGTTTACTCCACCAACACCCACAACATTAACACTCTTTGTACCAACACCCATGACATTTTTAGCTAAGAAATCCAGCTGGGTCATCCTTTTGGACATGTTTTGGTCTCTCTCTTGATCTTTTTCGATCTGTTCTTTTGTCATTCTAAATATGAGATGAGACACTTGATCTTCACGAGTGTGCCATGCCCTATTGATCTTGGTTATGCAATCAAGGAGTTGGGACGCCACTTCATAGGGTTGTTGCATTATACCACCAGGAGATAGTTGATCAGCCACTCCTTTGTTCACCGAATCAAGACTCCGATAGAAGTGTTGCAGCAGCACATTATTTGGAAGTCGGCACTGAAGCACTAGTTTCTTAAATATCAGCCATGTCTCATAGATTGGCTCACCTTCCAAGCGTTTGAAACTTTGGATGTCATCTCTTAGAGTCATCATCTTTGTTGGCGGAAAGAACCTCACTTGGAATGTTGTGATAAGCTCATCCCAAGAGGTGATGGCATCCCTCGGTAACTCAGCCAACCATTTCGTAGCTTCACCCATCAAGGAGAATGGAAACAACCTGAGGCGGACTGATTCTTGTGATATGTTCTTAAATGAGAACGGACCACAGACATCCATAAAGTTCCTAATATGCTTATGGGGATCCTCATGAGCCATCCCCCCAAATAATATTTTAAGTTGTAGGAGCTAAAGCATTGTGCTAGTAATGTGGAAAACAGTGTTTCCTTCAGCTGGAGGTAGACGAATTGCACCAGCACCACCCAATTGAATTGGGTCATTAACATCGTTAAGATTTCCAATGTCGCCTTGGTGCCCCACTTGGCTACCATTACTTCCGTTTACACTCATCTCTTCTGTTGTTCATCACAAACAATAAAAATAAAAACAAAAAACAAATTAAATCGATTCCACTATAACACGAAAAGAACACAATTTAACTTCAATAATAGAATATCAAACAACACCACTCCCCGGCAGTGGCGCCATTTTGATTAACGTTTCAAGCACACCTCATCCAATTTTAGGTGCAAACGATTGTTAAGCAGTATAAAACCCAACGAAGAGTTGGGGTCGAACCCACAGGGAGTGGTACGTACCTAAAATTCAGTTAAGAAGTACAAATGTGTTCTAAACGGTTATAGGAATAAAAATGATCAAAAACATACAATTAATTCAAAAAGGGTGACAACTAATGTCACATGAGGGTTTTGGTTTTACAGTGAACAGCTGAAACAACAATGAAAACAGGGGAAAATAACAATATGGAGAGGAGTTCTTGGGATGTGATCGATTATAAGCTAATTATGCTATATGGGTAATCTAAATCTAACGATGATTTGCTGAAACACTGTAGGTAGGCTGGACTTTAAATGGAATAGTTTTCTTTCGAACAACTATTACGGTTCAAGTGATTTCTTTCGAACATCAAAAAGTTTAATAAGATAACCATCCCACAACCTTAATACATCCACTCTCTCGAGCTAGATGGGTAGGATTGGATTTAAGATTCACTCTCTCGAGCAGAACCCATATTAACCCAATACCCACAAATCATTAACCAAAAAGCTTTGGTCCCAAAACCTCTTTCCCAAGCAAGCTAAGAACTCAAAATTAGAATTGCAGTTGCAACTACAATTCATAAATTAACACTAAGCTAATGGTTAAACCCACATTAAAACAACAATTTCATCATCAAACAATAATACCCATACGATAATTAGACAAATAAACACATGATCACACCCCAAGAATTGGGGTTTTAGCTACACATCATAAAAACATAGAAACAATTACCAAATGCATTAGCCATGATCTGGGTAAGGGTCTCCAAGCCTTTACAATGATTTCTAAGAATGAAATTCAAAGACCCACTTTCAAAATCCTCCAAAGTTATACAATTCCAACTAAAGAATCAACAGAAAACTTTAAGTCTAGAATGGGAACTCTGGAAAAAAACTGGAAGCAGAACTCTCTTTAAAATCACATTTAAAATCCTATTTATGGTTGCCCAAAAATTTTCCTGAAGAGCCATTAGGCGAGGTAAGTCGGGCTCATCGAGTGGTTCGGCGAACCGCCATTTGCTCTCTTCCATCACTATTTTGCATTAGTTCTTAGCATCCTCAAATCCTGTAACTTTGGGTGATCCATTTTGTCATCGAAGAACCGATCGTTGATTCATCAACTGCCCATTTCTGTCGCCGATTTGGTTTCTTCTCTCAGGTCTTGGCACGTTGGAACTTTATGCGGTCTGAAGAGCCACTCGACGGTTCGCCGAGTGGTCTTGGCGATCACCAAGATTGCTCTTCTCCACTTCTTCAGCTCATTCAGTTTCTTTTTGCCTGTTAGTGTCCTTGCTTTTCTCCTTAGTCCACATACCTGAAAATCAAGGATTTAACATCAGTTTATAGCATAAATTAAGCATTTGAGGACACTAAAACTATCAAAACAAATCCCTAAATGAGTCCAAATCTTGGTCTCATCAATGTGTACTTATGTAAAATGGGAAAGTTAATTCCTATGCTTCAAGGAAACTTAAGATTCATGAGAAGAATTATCCTACCCATGACCTTGAACTCGCAGCGGTTGTTTTTGCCTTAAAGATTTGGAGGCATTATTTGTATGGTGTTCATGTTGATGTTTTTACCGACCACAAGAGTTTGTAATATGTGTTTAACCAGAAGGATGTAAATCTTCGCCAAAAAAGGTGTCTTGAGTTATTGAAGGATTATGATATGAGTGTTCTCTATCACCCCGGTAAGGCGAATATGGTGTCGGATGCTCTTAGTCAATTATCTATGGGTAGTGTTGCTCATATTGAGGATGATAGAAAAGAGTTGGTTCGAGATATTCATAGATTAGCCCCGTTGGGTGTTCAGCTAGTAGACTCTACTAAAGGTGGTGTTATGGGTCACAATGGTTCCGAATCATCTTTTGTGGTGGATGTGAAAGCCAAGCAAGGTCTTGATCCAACTTTGGTTGATTTGAATGAAGCAATGCTTAAAAAGTCTGTAGAGGCTTTTTCCCAAGGAGGAGATGGAGTACTTAGATATTAAGGCCATTTATGTGTTCCTAATGTTGATGACTTAAGGGAACATATCTTGTTAGAAGCCCATAGTTCTCGGTATTCCATTCACCCGAGAGCCACCAAGATGTACCGTGATTTACGGAAAATCTATTGGTGCAATGAGATGAAGAAAAATGTTGATCAATTTGTTGCTAAGTGTCATAATTGTCAAAAAGTGATAGTTGAGCATTAGAAACCGGGAGGTTTATCCCAAGATATTAGCATTCCTACTTGGAAGTGGGAAGATTTGAATATGACTTCATTGTTGGTTTGTGTCGCACCTGGCGACAACATCACTCGATTTGGGATATTATAGATCGAATGATGAAATCATCTCATTTCATCCCCGTCAAGGTTTCTTATTCGGTGGAGGACTACGCTAAGTTTTACTTGAGAGATATTCCTTTATCCATTATCTTTGATCCTGGTACTCAATTTATTTCACAGTTTTGGAAGTCTTTCCAAAAGGTTCTTTGTACTCGTGTTAATGTTAGTATGGCCTTTCATCCACAAACCGATGGGAAAGTGGAGCGTACTATCCAAACTTTGGAGGATATGTGAGATCTTTTGTGATTGATTTCAAGGGTAATTGGGACGATCACTTGCCTTTGATTGAGTTTGCCTATAACAATATCACTCAAGTATTAGCATGACTCCATTTGAGGCATTGTATGGTAGGAGGTGTAGATCTCCTATAGGCTGGTTTGAGGTGGGTGAAGTTTCCCTAATAGGTCCCGAGTTAGTGCATGATGCTATGGAGAAAGTTTGACTTATTAGAGAAAGGTTGAAAACGGCTCAAAGTCATCAAAAGTCCTATGCCGATGTGAGAAGAAGAGATCTTGAGTTCGATGTTCATGATTGGGTTACTTGAAAATTTCACCCATGAAGTTGTAATGAGGTTTGGTAAGAAAGGGAAGCTTACTCCCCGTTATGTAGGCCCATATCAGATTTTGAGGCGTATTGGTAAGGTTACTTATGAAGTAGAATTGCCTAATGAATTGGCATCAGTACATTCGGTTTTCCATGTCTCCATGTTGAAGAAATGTGTTGGTGATCCGACATCTATAGTTCCCTTAAAAGGTTTGGGAGTTATGGATAATCTTTCTTATGAAGAAGGTCCGGTTGAGATTTTAGACCGGCAAGTCAAGAGGTTGAGAAACAAAGAAGTTTCTTCCGTGAAAGTATTGTGGAGGAATCAGTTAGTTGAGGGTGCTACTTGGGAGGCCGAGACCGATATGATTTCCCGTTATCCTCATCGTTTTCCTTCTACCCCTACTCTAGCTTGAGGTTTTGAGTTCCTTATGATTTACTCTTTTGGTGTCATGTGTCTTAGATATTCCCATGATTTCATCATTTATGCATGTTCATGAAAAAACTTAAAATTTTGAGAAAATGAGTCAACTTGATTGATTTCTATATGTTTATCTGCATTTGAGTATGAGTTGCATAAAGACTTCATGATATGATATGTTGAACATGCTTTAGCTTGGAGTTGATGTTTCCTCCTCGGATATGTGCATTTATGAGATTTCATGCATGATCGACTGATAGGATAGAATTCTTCTCTCCATTTGATGTCTAGAATCCTATTTGAGGACGAATATTTCAAAGGGAGAGATAATGTAAGACCTCGGAATCCAGTGAGCTAAGGAAGGGATCAAGTGAGAGGTCACCAGCCAAAGACTGGGCCAATTCACCCTTCATGAAGACTTAGACGGATCGTGAAGGTCACCACGAGGCGTGGTGAGGCTCGTGAAGGCTCATAGTGCCTGGCCAAAAAGGGCTCCCATCCCACGAGCACCTAGACGGCTCGTGGTGGTACCCGTGAAGGGGAGGCAGTAACCACTCCAAGGCTAGCCCTTCTCACGAGCCACCTAGATGGGTCGTGAAGGCCAAGACGAGTCGTGGTGTGGGTCGTGAGGTGAGTCAGGAGTTTAGGTGGTTTCCCCAAGACACTGGTCAAGGACCACGGCTGCCACCACATCCCGTGTGATCCTTGACAGCTCGTGAGCGGCACCATGAGGGGGGTTCATTAGCTATAAGTTCAGGAGCTTTTGGGTATTTTCCAAATTTCTTTAAAACAATCGAATGTCGTTTTACCCTTGCCTAGGACCCCTATATAAGTGATTTTAACTCCAAATTCAACCCATTCAAATCATTTTCTTAAATTTACAAAAGAAGAACAAGTCTTCTCTCCCAAAATATTTCTCTCTCTAGAAAACATGAAGAAGATGAAGAAGGGTTCAATCTAGGGTTTTAAGGCAAGTCTCCAATTCCACCATTGAAGACAAGCTTTTGGTATTGAGGTATGATAGTTTTCATCCATGGATTCTTTCCATTCATAGAGTTCCCAAATTCTCCTATTTTCAAAGTTAGAAATCCCACAATTGAGTTAGGGTTTTCTTCTATGTTATGGTTTCTCTTGATTATTGATTTAAATGATTGAATTATGATCTCTTATGCATGAATTGATGAAATACTATGGTTTTATGATGATTCCCCATGAACCCATATAATTCCTATGTTTTCTAAGTTATGATGATATGATGTGGGTTTTGAATTACGAAAGAGGAGATTATGAAATTAAGCATGTTCTTATAGAATTTATGTAAATGTTTTAAAGATGCTTTGAGAGTGAAGTATCAATGATGATATTGTTGTTGTGTTGTTGAAATGATTTTCTCATATACACATGAAAGCATGATTGTGAAAGGTTTTCTCACATAATAAGGGTTCCTAAGGTTGAAAGGCTTTTCTCACCTAAAATAAACAAATGATTAAGGAAGTTATGTTAATGTTGAGGCAAGAGGCGATTAGCCATGCTCTCTATTGAATGACAAGAGGCAATTACCCATGTCATGTGATGTAAGGAAAAGAGGCAATTACCCATGTTCCTTTAAGAGGCAAGATTAATAGGATTAAGAACTATTCCGTGGAAGTTAAGCTTAGTAACGAGTGGACAAGTGGTGATTATCCAAATCCCATAAACTATGTGCCAACATAGGATTGTCTAGATAGACATTAGCTAGTTGATACACAATAGCTAGAAGTTCATGGTCCTTACCTTGGCAAGTAGGACAACTCTTTTTGGTGTGGGAGACACTGAATTCCATGTTTCTAGCTCACATGGTCTTATATATCGGTTAAGGCTACTTCCCACAAACATGCAAAGTTATGATGAACCAAGTTTACTTCAAGAAGTATCGTAAGTATGTTTTAAGATGATTCTCACTTGCATTGATCATGTTTTATGACTTATGTTTTCTAATATTTGAGATTTCATGTTTTAGCTTGATCATTGCATACACATGAAAATGTCCCGTTTTAGCATGTTTTAAATGTTTTATGCATGGCTATCATACTTGGTACGTCTTTTGTACTAACGCATACTCTTGCCTACATTTCTCCAAATGTAGGGTCTGACAGTCAAGGTTCTCAGTTACATGGCTAGAGGTTGATTTGAGAGATTTCTGAGCTTTGGTGAGTCCTCATGCTTCGAGGACGGATGTTCATTGTTTCAGTTTCCGTTGTTACTTTCAGTTTTGGACATGATGTATGGGCTAGGCCCAATTCCATTCTTATGTACTAGATGGCTAATGAGACAAGTGTTTAGACTTCCGCTTTACTTTTATAAAAATTTTGAGCCTTGAAATATTGTTCTTAATTTATTTTGTTCTATTTCTTGATGTAATTCTCGCTACGAATTACGGCTAAATTACGGAAATTAAAAATAAGAAATTAAGATAGATAGATAGATAGATAGATACAAAAAGAAGAAACAAAAAGCAACCAAAAGGTATATTAAACCTTAAGACCTCAATTCGTTAATCCTTCAAGAAGCACCTAATTCTTACGAAGACCTCGAGGGAATTGAATTCACTTCACAACACACGTTTAATAGCAATAATCAACCAAAGCTTGTACCAAGCTCTCAACACTCATACAAGGGTTTCATAATATCAATATTCAAAATAGACTACCTAAAAAGATGACCCAAACTAGCTATTTATAGGTTTAGGCAATTATTACATAAGAGGCCTAGAAGTGGCCCAAAAAGGACAAAGAGCAAGCTGGGTCGTGCTCGCCTAAGGGACTCGGTGAGTCTCCAACTAGTTCAGTGAGGTGACCCCTCCTTTGAAGTGTTCTGTAAACTTCGGCGAGCTGGGGTCCTCGCCCAAGCCATTAGGTGAGTCGCCGAATGGCTCCTGCTCGCATAAAGTGACAGTTTCGTCAATTGTCTTCTCTTCACTTCACCAAGCGATCTTCAAAGCATGGAAACCTTTTTTTGTAATCAACACAAGCTCAAGGACCTCTAACTTCATGAACAAACCTTGCATTCTTTGAAGGTCTCAAGCTTGACTTCGAGTGAACGACCTTGGGGCAATCCAAATTGCATCATTTCTTATGTTATGAATGCTAAGTGGCTTGTGTAGGACCTCTTGGGGTCCTATACGTCATGTTACGCCTAGGGGGTACCTTGGGTCGTGAGAGTACGCCCAATTTTTCATGTTTATATGTTACAGAAGTGTATTGGAGATCCAACACGTATAGTGCCGACAACCAATGTTCAGATTTCGAAGGAGCTATCTTATGAAGAAGTTCATGTTGCCATAGTAGATTTCCAAATAAGAAGGTTGCTAAATTAGGATATATTTTTTGTAAAGTTGTTGTGGCAGAGCCGTAATGTTGAGGAGCTCACGTGGGCAGTTAAGGAGGACATGAAATCCATATATCCACACCTATTCATTCCTTCAAATGAGTAAACCAGTATTTAAGTATATGAGGCATGTTAGTTATATGTTATATGGGTATTTTATTATTTCCTATGATGTCAAAAATACTATCATCATTTGAGGACGAATGTCCCCAAGAGGAAGAGGATGTGACACCCTGTCCATTTGAACGTTGGAATTAACTTGTACTTTTGGAATAAGAGTAAGACTTATTAACACATAAGGAAGGATGTTTTATGAGCTATTTTTTATTGCGAAAAGGTTTTATGTTAAGTGTTAATGTCAAAAAAGTTGCTAAATAAAAGTCGGCAGAGGTTATTGTAAATGATGTTAATGAATTTCACTGATTTTTTTTCCAAATGTTTATGATATTTTCTCCTAGTATATAAAATTTTAGAATGTGCATTACCTATCAAATTGAATGTATACGAGTCTAGTTTCCAACGTACTAAACCACTCATCTATACGACATCAGAGTATAGAGTTATGCTCTTAACTCGGATGTTTAACGGAAGTTGCTCTACGTTGTGAGCTCATCATTTTGATATAATTTTCTTGTTGATTTAGGCTCCGTTTGTTGTTTCTGCAAGGTAATCTTACTTTTACAACTCTCCTTTGTACTTCCATATCCTAGTTTCATTTTTACAAATTTTTGAGCCTCGTGATGGTGTTTTTGATATTGTGGTTGTGGGAAGCGCCTTTGTCTTGTTTAGTTTGTTGTTATGGTGGTTTAGTGATGGATTTAAACTTTAGGAGGTAATGAGGGGTGGGTTTGATTCTTATTAGAGTTTCATATAATGGTTGTTGGATTGAACGGCGTGAATTATGCCTAGTTATGTTGCCTCGGCAGCTTGTTGCTCATTTGAGATGTTGTTGCAATGTCTTCAATTGAGTTAGGTGTTGACTATTGTTGTTATTTGCCTTATTTTGTGGTTTGGAATTGGTTGGTCACGAGTGTGGCAATGGTGTCTTATTGATTAGTCATGACTTGTTCTTGCAGCCTTGCTGATTTCTGCATTTTTGCATTACTTTTTATTGGGTGTGCTTCATAGAGACACCTTTTGGGCGTTGGTTGAAAGGTATGTTAAGACTAATATTTCTCTTTTGGCATGATCCTAATGTTCTAAGCTTGTTATGGCCAGAGTATGGTCATTATTTGAGTTGTAGCCTTATCCTATTGAGTTGGCTACGACCATATGAAATAATGTCTATCGGCGACACTCTACTCCTTTCTCAGTGGCTTGAAAAAACATGTTTGATTGTATTTGATAAATTATAATTACTTGTTATTGTTGTGATGTTTTATCATCTGGTTGCCGCCTATGAGCTTGTTTTGGCCTCATCAGACACTGATATTGCAGGGTTCTTGAGCACAAAGATTGATTGTTATACCGAGCCTATGGGATGGGTAGACCGAGCCTATGGTCCTGGTAGACCAAGCCTATGAGCTGGGTAGATAGAGCCTATGGGTCGGGTAGACCAAACCTACGGGCCAGGTAGACAGAGCCTACGGGCCAGGTAGGCTCTCTGACAGAACACATATATGTATTATATCACAGAGCCTCAGATTTGCATTGATTCATGGCACATGTACATTCAGACAGTTCAAATCAGATTATCATTGGGATCCAAGTAAGGGGCTAATATGGGTATTTAGTAATTATTTGCGTTTGTTAGGACTTATAGTGATTGTATGTTGTTTGTACCTGCCGGACTTATGGGGACTTGGTCAGGTTATTGCTTGTTATGTGTTTATAGTATCGTATTGTAGGGAGATAAGGTATTGTATTTGTGTTTCACCTCTGCCCTTTTTATTCAGTACTTATACTTCAGTTTCAGCTTTCAATTTACCTTACATGCTCAGTACATTATTTTTTACTGACACCCCTTATCGAGGGTGCTGCATTCATGCCTGCTGGTCTTGAGCGACGACTAGACAGACCTGCCGAGTAGCACCACCGCCTATCCAGCTGCTGTGTTGAATCACTTCTTCCGGGGGTTGCCAGAGTCCTAGAGGTTTGCTTATTTTGTTGTTATAGTTTTGGGGTAGGCCGGGGCCCTGTCCTGGTCAAGTGTTATATTCATTAAGGCTTGCAGACTACTGTTTTGGGTTGTATCAGCACATTATTTGTCATGTTGACCTTGATTTCTAGTTGTCCGATGTTTGATAGCTGCTTGACATATTGGTTAGTTATGTACCTTATTTCAGTTCATGTATAGAGATCATGGTGGATTTTACGGCCCACATAGTGTTTATGCTTTCCTAGATACCACGGTGGCCTCGACGGCCAAAATAGGCTTCTATGCTAGTTGTTTCTTGCTTTATATAAACTATTGGGAGTAGCTATTTTATTTGTAGAGCATTGGATAGGGACCTTGCCGGTCGAGGGCTTATTTTTTAAGCTAAGATATATTTTTATTTATTTTCTTGATTGTCATGCGTCATTAGCAAGTGGTTTAGCAGGGTCGGCTTAGGCCTATGTTTTGGCATTAGGTGCCAATTGGACCCCTTAAGTTTGGGGGTGTGACACATATTTAATTATTTCTTCATCAATAGTCATATTTAATTTATTTTATCATTAATGCTATTATTCTCTTTTCCTATAATATTTCTCAATTTTATTTTAATATTTCTTCACTACATCTTATCATTAGTGATATTTATATAATATTCTTTAATCACTTCTTTTTCTTTCTTTGTTGTTTTTTATTTTTTAATTTATTCAATTAAAGAAATTTATATTTCTATATAATATATAGGTATTTCTTTTAATTTCTTAATTTGTATTTTTCCTTCAAGAAATTTATATCTCTATACAATATAAATGTATTTCTTTTATCTTTTTTATTTGTGTTTTTCTTTCTTTATTTATTTTTAAAGTTTCACCTCCATAATTTATATCTATTGAATTTCTACTCTTAATGATGTCATTAATTTCATTACTTTTGAGTTTTCATATTCATAATCACCAACTATTAAATCATAAAATTAAAGATATCTCTATATAATATAACTAGTCAAATTACCCGCGCCTCGCGCGAGAATTTATTAAATAATACTTAAAACCTAGCAATCATTAAAACTAACACACTATATTATCTTACATACAAGATTACATAGTAGGAACATTAATAATGTAAAGGAAAATGATAATTATAACATCTTATCATTTATTCTTCAATCAATCATCTTTAATTTGATTTTATAATTTATCCTTTTGCTTTCGGAAAGTGTTACTATTTGATATTTTTATAATTTATCATTTTGCTTCCAGGAAGTGTTTCTAGTTGATATTTTTGGGGAATCAAATGAACATCAACCTGAGATATTAAATTTTCTAATAAATAAATAATCATTGGTGAAGGGATAAATAAATTTTAAAAGGCTGACAAAAGTGAATAAATATTCTAATTCTAACGTGTCGAAAGTTCAGCCCTACCTTTTGCTTTACATATATCATTTTAAAGTTCCACATTTAAAAGTATCATAAGTAATTATTAAATTGGTAAATTAAAGGGAGAATGTATCATATTGGACAACAATTCAACTTATTATATATACTTGAAAGGGGAAAATATTACACTAAATTATTCAGTTTGTTTGTGTGTTTTTTTTTAAAATCAACATACCAGAGTAATGGAGTTCAATTTGAAGCTATACTTCTATTCCAATAGCAGTCTCGAGAAACACATTTATTAATTCAAGAAAAGTTTTTACAACTTGCAGTAAACTTGAGAATTTGTCCATACTTCATATTGAATATAAGCAATTAATTTATTGTGTAGTTATCTATGTCTTTGGGATTAAAAGAGGCTACAGTCTATTCATATTCTTCTATAGGTCATCCGACACATCCTTGAACTCATGTCAAAAGTTTATTAATTCTTGTTTTCTTTTCCTGGTTCACTTCGCACATCAAGGTGCGATAAAGTTTTTAAAGTCTTTATGTCCTTACAATGACATTCCAAATTTGAATTTTATCTTCAAGAGATGGTAGTATAGATCTTTAAGTAATTTTTTTATTGTACCTTCAACAATATCATTAGAGAAAACTTGCGTGAATACTCAACTAACGTGTGGTATTTAATCTGTACTAATAAATACGTATAACAATAACTTTGCATAAACATAAACAACAAATTTTAAAACATGTACTCAAAAATAAAAATTAATATCATAACCATAAATTAATGATTGTAAAAAAAACATACCAGGATCTGTAACAATAGAATGAAATAGAAAGGAAAAAATTGAGCCCACTGAACGCAAAGTGTCCCCTTAAGGAAATTATTCCCCTCTAGTACCCGGTGTTTAAAGGAATAGATCCTTTCAGGATGGAACGATCTTATTCACCAGTGTATTGATACAAAAACAATGGTGTCAGTGAGTCACTCAACAGGAGCAAAATATATGATTATTTAATTGTGCAGAAGAAGAAGAAAAAGTTCAGAATTTTCGTTGTTTGTAAATGAGAGGAAATTCATCTATTTATAGAAAACAAAGGGTAGTGTTAACAAAGGTTTATTATGTCTTATCGAAAAGGTCACAACTCTTTGGAAAACTTACAACCCTTCGGAAAGATTACAACTTTTCATAAAAGTCACAATTTTTCATAAAAGCCACAACTTTTCATAAAAGTCACAACATTTCATGAAAGAGGAAGGCTAGTTTTGGAAATAAATAAATTAAAAGGGAATCCTGATTTGTGGTGGCGCCATGTAGGCGGGCCTAGGGTTCTCTTTTATATATATATATGATATGATATATGATATATGATATATATGATTTATGATTGTATTTCTTTTATCTTTTTTATTTTTGTTTTTCTTCTTTCTTTATTTTTAAAGTTCACCACCATAATTTATTTGTATTGAACTTGTACTCTTAATAATATCATTAATTCCATTACTTTTAAGTTTTCATATTCATAACCTCCAACTATTATATCATAAAATTTAACATATCTCTATATAATATAAATGTATTTCTTTTATCTTTTTTATTTGTGTTTTTATTTCTTTATTTATTTTTAAAGTTTCACCTCCATAATTTTATATATTGAATTTCTACTCTTAATAATATCACTAATTCCATGACTTTTAAGTATTCATATTCATAACCCCCAACTATTAAATCATAAAATTTAATATACTCCATGATATTCTTCCTTTTTTGTCAATACACATTCACACGTTTTGTTGGTTCATGAAATACCAACTCAAGATTATTCTTTATATTTCATTGTTCTTTGTATTATTATATTATCAGATTCATTCTTTAACTAGACATGATGAAGAAGACTCTTGAATATTGATTCGTTTTTCAAAGAGGGTGTCGGACAAGAGCTCAAAAAATAGGCATTGATTTTGTATGCTTATTTTTATCTATCTTCTTATAATAAGTCCAAGATGTGTATGTTTGTGTTTTCTCCATATAACTTTCTTAGTTTGAATTTTTATAGTTTTTTATTATTGCAAGTTTGTATGTTTGTTTAGATGCATATTAGTTATTGTAACTATGTGTGTAATAATATACACTAACTACTAACCAAGGTTCAACAATACTATTGTACACAGAACTATTTATGTTTTCTTTAAAGATTCTTTCATTTTTGTTTATATAAATTCATAATTTTTTATTTCATGAAACCCCTACTCAAGATTTGGAATAGTGTTTCATTTGTATTATTATTGTTGTATGCGACGAAAGTTTCGTTCTTGAAATATAGAAAAAAGAAAAGGAAAATAGCAAGCAAACAATAGTATTTGTATTTGAATTTGTGCGAAGGTTACAATCTTTATGAAAACTCTTACAAAATAGATGCAATCCCTTGATTCCTCTTTCCATGATTGTTCTTGATTTGATGAAGTACTTGTGGCTCAACAGTTGGAGCGAAGACTTCTTTATATATGGAAGACTTGCATATCACACCTACAGAGCAACGATTCTCTATGTATTTATGTATGTTCTTCTAGTCTATGAAGACCCCTTTATATAGGCTAAGCTACCGTTTTAGGGGTATTTTGGTCCAAGTAATTTTAGAGGATCTTGAGAATGAAGAACATGAATTGAGCTCGTCTTGTAAACTTAATTGACGGGCCCAAATGTAATTTGGACTTTATTTAAGACATATAATTTTGACTTATAATATTAATCCGACTTTATTAACAAATAATTTGACTTTATCAACGTATCATGAATTTAAGATTTAATCTAAAATTTAATACGGATTTATGCGTAAAACTTCACCGTCTACAAATGCCCCTGCTTCGAGGCTTGTTGGGGTGCTCAATTTGTCGAACTTGTAAAGACAAGCCTTAATGTATTTGTGAAGGAAATGTTTTTTTCACGTAATTGATATTTGGCGAAACATTTGAAACTTCATAAGAAATGCCTATGCCGAGATGTTAAGGTTATCCAAATCAACATATACTGGAGTTTTTCTGACAGCTTTCTCTAATTTGTAAGAGATTATTTGACTTTCGGCCATTTACCAACTCATTTTAGATTTGAAGTGTTTCCAGCTCATGAAGACTTGTCGCATGGTATTTCTTTGTAGCTTATTATTTTGATTCGGATCATCAACTATAAAATGGCTATCAATTCGATGAGCAAGCATTGCGTCTACAAGCTTGATTTGGTGGTACGGAGCTTGTGCTTTCGGCCAAATTTTTGGCGTTGCTTTCCTTGGGGTTGAACGCCATTCCGGTAGTTTCTCCTCCAATTTTGCTCGATCACTCGAAAATGTAAGGACTTTAAATTCTCATTACGTGAGTCTAACCTCATTCGAAGGCCTTCTCACGCATATGTGGAGAACTTTTCAAAATTTGCCATAGTTGATTATGAGGAATGTTTCCCCCAATTGTGTGCGGAAGCATATGTGTAGCTTGAAGTAACTTTTTTTGTCAAACATTTCCATAATCGCAAATGTTTGTGCAACTTGAGGTAACTTTAATAGTTTTCATACTTTTGTTGTAAATTGAGGGCAAAAACGTGTTGGGCACCCGTTTTTCAAGCCTTTCCATGGTTGCATAATTTTGTGCAACTTGAAGTAAACGTGTTGAAGCCCTTCCTATTTTTCCATGTTGGTTTTCGGGGAAACATTACACTTTATGTACTCGGTTTTCAGGATTTTTCCATGTTTTGATCCAATGAAATTTCCATAACTTTATTTTTACTAAAACTTACCATAATTTGGTTCCTATGAAAACTTACCATAATTTGGTTCCAAGGAAAACTTACCATAATTTCCATAATTTGTAGGAATCAAACTTTCCATCATTATAGTTTTTCATAATTCGTAAGAATCAAATTGATGTCTCCATATTTTGAAATGTATATATACCAACATTCCCCTGGTGATTGTATATGATTTGTCGCATCATCAAGCTCAATTGAGTCCCTCTCTCTCAAGTACGTCCTTTTTCTAACTCTGATTTTCGTCACTTTTTCATCAGCTCAGCACGACTGTGGTAGAAAATTAATATCTCATTGTAGGAATATCTAAATCGTGATCCGTTTGATTTTTCAGAAGCTAGACTCGTAGAACTAAAATATATCTGAAAATCATGATCAGACAACTCTCGGATTCACTGGGGTGATTTTTTTAAAATCAGCTTAAAGTTTTGATGAACTGACTGCACCAGTTTATGCGGCTTCACGAAAAAAATCATATCTTGACGTAGGAATAACGAAATCACACCTGGTTTGCGGAGTTGGAAAAAACATTGTAGGGCTACATCATATACGAAAATCACAATTAGATTGCATTTGTACTCGTTCAGTTTTCTATTAAAAATCAGCCTCCGGCACCTGCAAAAATTTGGGCTTACCACCTTTACTTTGGAGATGTGCTTACGGATCTAACTTTTTCCTTTTAATTAATTTTGAAGAGTTTTGATAGAGAAATACGGCTTTGATCCCGCAATATGATGCACTTCTGCGACCGAGATATGCCGCATCCTCTTCTTGAAGTAAAGGGTGACCAACAAAATCTGAATGCCAAAGTCCTACTTTTGGAGGTTTAGCCTACGACTATCAGTGATTTCTCCCTTGTTTGTGGGATGTCTGATGAATCTCTTCTCCTTAAAGAATGATCAAAAATGGGTACCAAGGACGTCATCAGAAACTTCTAGAGCAAGGCTACTCGTATGAAAGTTCCTATACTGAAATACACAATTCATCATGACGTAGCATCTTCCAATTCTTCTCATCCTGATGGATGTTTCGGCAATTGGAGTGTTCCCTCTTCTAACTTTGGTAGTGTCTGCTACATACCTTGTTACTGGGAATGGGTAGAGGATGTGCTGCCTCGCCACAAGGAGATTTTGGTGTTCATCAAGGTTTATGATGATGTATATACTTCTTTATTCACATACGACTATGATGACAACGTGCTCCATGCTTTTTGTGAGCTTTGGCGTCCATCCACAAACACGCTTTCTACTTTCATTGGAGAGATGTCCATATCACTTTGGGACTTACAAGCAATTGGAGGTCTTCCTGTACAAAAGTACTTTTATAACGAAGTCGTTCCCCCAGCGAAAGAATTAACCTAGATTGATACTCATGGAGAATTTCTTCTTCCCAAAAGTTGTCTATATTTATTTTCGGCCTTCTATAGATTAGCGAAAGCTGATCTCCATGATGTGTCCATCCATGATTGAGTGAAGTTCTGGTTTATAGGACCTAATAGATATGTCGAGCCTCTGCAAAAGGTGTCAAAGGTACGAGCCACAAAGCCAAGGTTGAACCATAATCCTTCTGGACGTGTTGATTTTGACTTCGTACCGCAGACTGAAAATGAGAATGCCCCCTTTGTCGAGCTAGATTTGGAAGAATCACTTAGAGATGAGACTAATTTTGTAGCCTTCTTTACTTGTTGGCTTTGCAAATTCGTGCTTTTGAACAAGAAAGTCAACTATGTGTGTGCTAGTGTTTTTAAAGTTGCGATCTTGATGGCTCACCGAAAGAAATTCTCCCTGGCAGTCCCGATTCTTGCAAGCATATATCGCCTCTTGAAAGAAATCTCTACTTCTCCAAACTTGAGTGTGTCAAATATAATTTTCCCCATACACTATGTATATATGGTTGGCTTGGGGAATAATTTGGGACTCATCATTGTGCCAATCATTCACATCGGTCCATACCCCTATGCAAGATATCTGGTGAGAAGATGACCAAATGTTTCAATTTTAATGACGCCCAAAATCTATTTCAACAGTATGATGCCCGTCGCCCCTATCATTAAGCAATACTACAAGGCAAGGATTGATGCCGATAATGGCAAACTTTCCAATTCATGGAGCGAATTTATCATAAGCCTTTGTTCGGGATATGTAACCTTTAGGCATGATTCAAATTTCTTCGTGGAGTCCTATAGCCCTAAATTATTTAGTTTACAATTAAGTTTTTGTCAATATATTATTAGAGATCTTATGGAGCAACCTTGCGGTAGTACACTGTTAACATGAATGCAACTTTGGAATTCCTCATTTCGACTTGATACTTTTTTAAAAGTTATAATTCCAATGTGCCCATTAGAGGGTGCTCCTTTAATGACCCGCGAGTATGTGAACCGGTGCCCATCCCATAGGATGAATCCTTCACAAGGAAAGCTCCGCATCATTTTGAAGAAATCGAAGCATGACCATACATCCATGTCATCTAAAGGGGCTTCTGATCAACCAAAAGAAAAGTCACATCCTTTTCCAAGTCTTAAGTGAAGTCAAATGATACTCCGCAAGTCACCAAGACCTTATCCAAGTCCAAAACCTCGAAAGAGGGGGACGTGCCTCCGAAATCAAAACAGAGGCGCCTTACATTAGCCTCAAAGGTGACTTCCACTGCTTCCAAAGTTGGCCATGGTTCTTTCTGTTGGATATAGCAAGAGTTAATGGGAAATGGAGGGAAGATGAAAAGAGGAATTGGAAAAGATTCTCTTATGCTTTAAGAAAAGGCATTTCTCCCTCATTGATGGTTGAAAGAAAAATAGAAGTGTTTAAATAGAGAAACACTTCTATTAGTTGTTAAAGGGTTGGAAAGAGGGACCCCCCTCGTGCCGTCGTCGTCGTCGCTCGCTCGGCTTCGGCTTCGGCTTTGGCTTTGGAAAATGATCGATCGAGAGATTATTTTTGGACAAAGTTTATTTAATTAATTAAATAGCCAAAACGTTTCAATTATTTAGTTAATTAACCGAAACATTCCGACCGGACTCGGATCTGTGCGATCCGTTTTATTTAAAACACTTTTCTGTTTTAATTTGAATTTCCCACCGTTGGAGATGACTGTTCTAAAAGGTTGCAACTTTCAGGAACAGCCATGACCGTTTGAAAGGTTGCAAACTTTCATAAATGGTCGTATGGTTTCTGAAAGGTTGCAACCTTTCGGAAACAGTTCCTCTTGCCTATAAATACCAGTGATTCTTCAGACTTTTTACTTACGAAAATTTCTGATTTCTTTTTCTTCTTCGGCATAAATTTTCTTCGTGTACTTTACTGTCGTTGAGTGGTTCGCTGACACCAGCATTTTAGGTATCAATACACTGGTGATTGAGATCATTCTATCCTGGGAGGACATATTCCAAATCAAACATCGGATACTAGAGGAGAATAATTTCCTTAAGAGGACACTGTGCATTTAGTGGGCTTGATCTTCTTTCCATTTTAGTTTTTCCAGATTCTGGTACGTTGTTTCAGATTTTAGTCTTTTGAATTAATTTATGTTCTTCTATTTTTCACTGGTTCATTAAACTTTGGTAACTTCGTATTTCTGCAAAGTTTGTTGTAATCAGTAGTATTGTTTTAAACACAGATTGGGCAACAATCTTAAATAAATTATTCTGGTTTTTTAATCTGTGTTTGTGTTTCTGGTGGAGATAAAAACCTTCGTGGTTTTATACTCCTATTAAGTTTGCAACTTAAGTTATTGCTTACTGAGCCATTTGTATCAATTTCTGTTTATTACAGATTCTGATTCTGATTCTGAAATGGCAAACAATAATGTTACGGTGGCTGTTGCTGCACCAACCCGAACTGCTGTACTACCAGCAGAGAAACCAAGAAAATTCTCTGGTGTGAATTTCAAAGGATGGCAGCAACGGATATTTTTCTGGCTTACCACTCTTGTTCTGCAGAAATTTACCAATGAAGAAACTCCAGTGCGTGCTGCTGATATGTCAGACAGAAAAAAGTTCATGATTATTGAAGCATGGAAACAGGCAGACTTCCTATGTAAAGGCTACATTCTAAGTGCTTTAGAGGATGACTTATATAATGTCTATAGTGTAATGACAACTTCAAAAAAATTGTGGGATGCACTTGAGAGGAAATATAAGACAGAAGATGCATTCTTGAAAAAATTTGTGGTCGCAAAGTTTTTAGACTATAAAATGTCAGATAGTAAAACTGTTGGATCACAAGTGCAGGAACTTCAACTTATTTTCCATGATCTGATTGCTGAGGACATGGTAGTTAATGAAGCGTTTCAAGTGGCTGCAATGATTGAGAAGTTACCTCCTTCGTGGAACGACTTCAAGAATTATCTAAAGCATAAACGTAAGGAAATGAAGCTTGAAGATCTTGTAATTCAGCTCAAGATTGAGGAAATAACAAGACCACCGAAAAGAAGTCTTGTAAGAGTTCGACAATAATTGGAGTTAATATTGTTGAAGAAGCTCCTGCCAAAGGCAAGAAGAGAAAGAAGTCCAACGGACAGAAGTTAGAACAGGCCAAGAAGAAATTCAAGGGCAACTGTTACAACTGTGGTAAGGCTGGTCACAAGTCTTCTGACTGTCGTGCTCCAAGAAAGGACAAAGACA
>JAJONR010032239.1:0-27415 GCA_029582245.1 Solanum etuberosum
TGGGTCAGCTGCAGCTAGAGTTCATGATTTTGTTAGGATGAATCCGCCTGAGTTCTTAGGATCGCAGATTGGAGAAGATCCCCAAAACTTCATAGATGGGATCCAGAAGTTCTATGGAGTGATGCAAGTGACAAGTAATGATAGGGTAGAGTTGGCATCCTATCAGCTTAAAGATGTCGTTTATATCTGGTATATTCAATGGAAAGAGAACAGGGGTATAGATGCAACTCCTATCACTTGGGAATGCTTTAGTGAGACTTTTCTAGACAGGTTCTTCCCAAGAGAGTTGAGAGAGGCAAGAGCTGGGGAGTTCATGAATTTGAGACAAGGTAACATGACTGTCCAAGAGTACGAACTCAAGTTCACCCAAATCTCCAGGTATGCTCCTTACATGGTTGCCGATTCCAGGGCTCAAATGAACAAGTTTCTCTATGGAGTGTCAGACATAGTGAAAACAGAGTGCAGAAATGCTATGTTGCTGGAAAATATGAACATCTCTAGGCTTATGACCCATGCTCAGCAGGTTGAGGGGGATAAGCTTAAGGAAATAGATAAGGACAACAAGAAAGCTAGAACAGGTAAGTATGAGTACTCTCAACAGAAATTGGGTGGTGGAAATCGCTCTCAGTTTCAGCATAAATCTTCAGCTCCGACACCTTCATCAGCTAGTGTTCCATCCTTCAGGTTCCGACATGATAAGAAAGGTAGGGCATCAGTCTCAAAGTCTCAGGGGAGTGTTTCAGGTACCAGAACCTACCCAACTTGTCCTAAGTGCAGTAAGAACCATCCGGGCGAGTGTCTTGCAGGAAAGGAAGGTTGTTTTGGGTGTGGTCTGACTGGTCACAGATTGAGAGATTGTCCTTCTTCTAAGTAGGGTCAAGGAGGTAATAATGGTAGAGCTCAGTCCACGACTTCAGCAGAACCAGCAGGTCGCCTGACTCAGCAGGGTAAATCATCTGGTAAAAGTGGCGGTTAGCGCCAAAACAGGTTGTATGCTCTTCAGTCTCGCCAAGATTAGGAAGATTCTCCTGATGTGGTCACTAGTACGTTACAAGTTTTTAACTTAGATGTTTATGATTTGTTAGATCCAGGGGCTACTCTTTCTTTTGTAACTCCTTATATAGCTGTCAAATTCGATGTTAGTCTAGAAACTCTCTCAGAACCCTTCTCAGTCTCTTCTCCAGTTGGTGACCTAGTTATAGCTAGACGGGTATACAGAAATTTCCCTATCACAGTATCTCAGAAAGTCACCTTAGCAGATCTAGTAGAGTTAGAAATGGTAGACTTCGATATCATTCTAGGCATGGATTGGTTACATTCCTGTTATGCCTCAGTCGATTGTAGAACTAGGATTGTTCTTTTTTAATTTCCAGACAAACCAATCTTAGAATGGAAGGGCAGTAGCTTAGCGCCTATGGGTCGATTCATTTCTTACCTTAAGGCCAGAAAGATGATCTCTAAGGGTTATCTTTATCATCTAGTTTGGGTTAAGTATTCAAGCTTAAAAAGCCCAACTCTTGAGTCAGTTCCAGTAGTTAATGAGTTCCTAAAAATATTTCAAGAAGATCTTCTCGGAGTTCCTCCCGAAAGGGAAATCAACTTCGGAATTGATCTTCTTCCAAATACCCAGCCTATTTCTATTTCTCCTTACAGAATGACTCCAGCTGAGCTTAAGGAATTTAAAGAGTAGTTGAAAAACTTCTAGATAAGGGCTTCATCAGACCTAGTATTTCCCCATGGGGTGCCCAGTGTTGTTTGTGAAAAAGAAAGATGGTTCACTCAGGATGTGCATTGACTATCGGCAGTTGAACAAAGTCAAAATCAAGAATAAGTACCCCATCCCCAAGATTGATGACTTGTTTGACCAACTTCAGGGTGCTAGTCATTTTTCAAAGATAGACCTCAGATCCGGTTATCATCAGCTCAGAGTAAGAGATAGTGACATTCCGAAAATAACCTTCAGAACTCGGTATGGTCATTATGAATTTGTAGTTATGTCATTTGGACTAACCAATGCTCCTGCAGCTTTCATGGTTAGGATGAACAGAGTGTTCAAGCAGTATTTGGACTTTTTCGTTATCGTCTTTATTGATGATATCCTTATTTACTCTAGGAATGAGGAAGAACATGCGACTCATTTAAGAGTTGTTCTGCAAAACTCTCAAAGATCGCCAGTAGTTTGATAAGTTTAGTAAATGTGAGTTTTGGTTACAATCAGTTGCTTTCCTCGGGTATATAATATCTAGCGAAGGCATCCGAGTGGATTCTCAGAAAATAGAAGCGGTGAAACAATGGCCCAGACCTACCTCTCCTATAGATATTAGAAGTTTCTTGGGTCTAGCAGGTTATTACAGAAGGTTCGTGGATGGATTTTCATCAATAGCCTCTCAATTGACTAAGTTGATTCAGAAAAAGGTTAAGTTTTAGTGGTCAGATGATTGTGAGAAAAGCTTCACAGAACTGAAAACTAGGTTGACTACAGCTCTGGTTTTGACTCTACCAGAGGGTTCAGACGGTTATGTTATCTATTGTGATGTGTCCATAGTCGGCCTAGGTTGTGTGTTGATGAAGCGAGGTAAAGTTATAGCTTATGCTTCTAGACAACTTAAGGTGCATGAGAAGAATTATCCGACTCATGACCTCGAGCTTGGAACAGTGGTGTTTGCCCTTATGATTTGGAGACATTACTTGTATGGTGTTCACGTAGATGTGTTCACAGACCATAAAAGCCTTTAGTATGTGTTCACCCAGAAAGAGTTGAATCTTCTCCAGAGGAGATGGCTTGAGTTCCTCAAGGATTATGATATGAATGTGCTTTACCATCCTGGCAGACTATCTATGGGTAGTGTAGCACATGTTGAGGAAGAAAGAAAAAAACTAGCAAGGGATGTTCACAGGCTTGCTCGCTTGGGAGTTCACCTTATGAGCATATCAGATGATGGTGTAACAGTTCAGAATGGGTCAGAATCTTCATTGGTTGCGGGGGTTAAGGAAAATCAAGGAAGTGATCCGATATTTCTTCAACTAAAGGGTGCAGTCCACCAGCAGAGAGTTGAGGTATTCTCCCAAGGAGGAGATGGTGTGCTTCACTACCAGGGACGATTATGTGTTCCTAAGGTGGGTGAGTTGAGACAGTAGATTCTTGCAGAAGCCCATAACTCCAGGTATTTTATTCATCCAGGCGCTACCAAGATATACCGTGATCTGTGGGAAGTCTTTTGGTGGAATGCATGAAGAGGGATATAGCAGGTTTTATGGCTAAGTGCCCCAATTGTCAGCAAGTGAAGGTAGAACATCAGAAACTAGGGGGTATGACTCAAGAGATCAACATTCCTACTTGGAAGTGGGAATTGCTAAAAATGGACTTCATTACAGGTTTACCTCGTACTCGCAGACAACATGACTCCATTTGGGTTATAGTAGATAGAATTACTAAGTCTGCACGCTTTTTGGCTGTTAAGACTGCAGATTCGGCGGAGGACTACGCCAAGCTTTACATTAATGAGATAGTCAGGTTGCATGGGGTTCCTTTGTCTATCATCTCAGATAGAGGTCCTCAGTTTACCTCTCATTTCTGGAAGTCATTTCAGAAAGGTCTTGGTACTCAGGTTAATCTTAGCACAGCATTTCATCCGTAGACGGATGGTCAGGCAGAGCGTACCATTCAGACCTTAGAGGACATCTTAAGAGCTTGTGTGATCGACTTCAAGGGTAGTTGGGATGATCACCTTCCTCTTATAGAGTTCGCCTACAATAATAGTTACCATTCCAACATTCAGATGGCCCCTTATAAGGCATTGTATAGGCGTAGATGTAGATCTCCAGTTGGTTGGTTTGAAGTAGGTGAAACAGCGTTGATAGGACCAGATTCGGTTCATGATGCTATGGAAAAAGTGCAGCTCATTAGAGATAGACTTAATATAGCCCAGAGTCGCCAGTCCTATGCAGATGTAAGGAGAAGGGAGTTGGAGTTCCAAGTTGATGATTGGGTTTTCCTGAAAGTGTCACCTATGAAGGGGGTGATGAGGTTTGGTAAGACAGGAAAGCTCAGTCCTAGATATGTAGGCCCTTACAAGGTCTTGAAAAGGGTTGGTAAAGTGGCTTATGATTTAGAGTTGCCAGCAGAACTAGCAGCAGTGCATCCGGTCTTTCACGTTTTGTTGTTGAAGAAATGTGTGGGTGATCCAGCATCCATAGTATCTTTAGAGAGTGTGGTTGTGAAAGATAGTCTCACTGATGAGGATATGCCAGTTGAGATTCTTGATCGTCATGTTAGAAGGTTGAGAAAAAAAGAATTTGCTTCAGTTAAGGTTTTGTGGAGGAGTCAGTCCGTAGAGGGAGCTACTTGGGAAGCAGAAGCAGCCATGAAGGCCAAGTGTCCTCATCTCTTTCCTTCTGATTCCATTCCACCTTGAGGTAATAGTTCCTCTTCAGTTTTTCAGTCATTCATGCGCAGATTCAGTATTAGTATCATGTTTTTTCAGTTTGTACTTGCATTTTCAGCGTACTTGCATGTCCTTGGAACTCAGTTCAGTCAATAATCAGTTTTCAGAAATTAGTGGTAGGGTTTGCAGCTCTTTCCCTCCATATTCAACTAGTTTAGTCTTCATTCAAGGACGAATGTTCCCAAGGGGGAGAAAATGTAACACCCCGAATTCTAGACAGACCAGATTGTAGATTTGAGAAGCTACAGGTGCCACCGACGGGCACCACCTACGGACCGTAGGGTGACCCACGGTCCGTCCTGGTGGTCCGTGGTTCACCACCTGGAGCCCCTCCCAGAAAATCCCAAAAAAATTATTCTAAGTCCAGACCTATGCCACGATCTACGGACCGTAGGTAAGACCACCGTCTGTGGTCCAGGGCCATAGGTCGGCCCCCAGATTTCAGTCCCAGAAACCCCCCAGAAAATCAGCTAAGGGTCAGCCTACGCCAGGACGTACGGACCGTAGGTCAGACCACGGTCCGTGGACCAGGGCCGTAGGTCAGACCCTCATTATTCAACTCTGAGTAACAAACGACGGTTGAGCAGAACGGACCGTCGGTCCATCCACGGTCCGTCGGTCAGTCCGTTGGTGACCCTGACAACAGTTAAGTCAGGGGTCTTTTGGTTTTTTCCGTATGCGTTGGACCCCTAAACTACTTCGTTTAACCCCTAAACTACGTAGTTTTGGTCAGTTTAAGCCTAGTAACTTAATTAGAACTTACCCTAGTCAATTCATTCTCCAAAATTTAGCAAACTCAGAGCAAAAGGGGAGAAAGAGTCGACCAAACCCCTTTTCCAAGAACTCAATGAGTTTTCTTCAGTTTCAGCCCCGAAATTGAAAGATTTCTCCGTGGAATTCACACCAGGTATGTGGGATTTCACTAGTGGGTTTATTTCCCACATTAGGTCCCTAGAATTCAGTCAGAATCTTGATTCCCTTGATATTATCTAGACCTAGGGTTTCTTGAATCTTAGAAATTATTGGGTTTTAGCTGTTAGAATGATCCAAATCAGATTATCATATCGTTGCACAGTTTCTTACATGAAATTCAGAACCCTTGCTATGTAGTTCCTTTAGTTCATGAATTACATATGTTAGGCCAGCTATTTCATTTATATACATTCTTCAGTTTACGAATTTCATATTATCAAATATCATTGTTGCATTCTCAGAGTTTACATGTCAAAACATTGAGCTATCCATGTTTTACAGAATTCAGTAATAATGTGTTAATTTCATAATCAATTGAGAGTAGCTTAATACCGAGTTGGTCTAGGGTTCCAGCGTACCCTCATAGTCCCAGAACTACGTGCCCCGTAGGTTGTAAGTCCCCTCTGTGGGCATCATTTTAGTGATCACGCCAGTCATGCCTTTATACCTCTGGCAGGGTATATTTGGTACTCTCGATGAGGCGTATACATCGGACTCCACATTTAGCTCATGTGGTTTTATGTCGGTTATTAGTATCTCCCACAATACAGTCAGATTCTTGTGCATTGACCAGGTTATCAGTTACAGTTCAGTAATCAGAGTCAACATATCATGTACTTGGTCATTCCATTCAGTTAGCTCAGTATTTACTTTCAGTTTAGATTATATCATTGCTCTTATTGCTTTGTTCAATTATGATTATTGTTCAGATTTACTCTATCATGCATGCTCAGTACCTTTCAAGTACTGATGCATACTATGCGATACATCTTCTCGTGATGTAGGTTCAGGTTCTCAGGTTCCAGATCACGCATAGATCGGTTCCTGATCTTCAGCTCAGCAGTATCAGTGGTGGGTCCTCATTCTCTGAGGACGACATATATGTTTCCTTTGCTTTTAGTCTTAGTTTCAGGTTTTGCTAGATTTAGTTGGGGCATGTCCCAACATTTCTAGTCAGTTAGAGGCTTTATTTCAGACATAGTTCGAATCAGCTTTAGCATTTGAGTTTGACCCTTCAGTGGTTTATTAAAACTCATAGTTTCTTTATATATTCAGACTTAGAATGAGTATTTCCCCATCTTTCAGTTAATTATAGTTTTAAGCTTCCGCATAGTATATTTAATTCAGTAATCTCTTTTAGTATGCTTATGTTATGCCAGCAGGATTAGCTTGGGGTCACTCATGATCCTAGGTCCCGTGTCCGCATCCTCGAGGTATTTCGGGGTGTGACATTAAGCTTAATTTAAGTAGTAACAAGGATCACTGAATGAAAGGATTAGAGCAGGAGATACTCTTCCCTTCATGCCAAATAGGTGAGCAGTACCGGTGACGCCGAACCATTCAGCACCCCGTCGAGTGAAATTTGGCTGGCCAAAATTTACAGAAAGGTGGCCTTACAGTTGAAGCCAAAAGGAAAGGTTAATCGACTTCGCCGTTTCATCTCGGTGAAATGCAGAAATTACTGCAGCCTCGCCAAATTTTCCATAACGAATCTCCATCCTGGCCCCAGGAAGGGCGATGCCCTCTGCCGATCTGGGGACTAGTTTGGCGATTCGTCGAATAGGTAAATCCCCCACCAAATTGCCATTTTTTCAAAATAAAGGCTCCCAACTACACATTCAAGAAACGTTATTAAAAATGACTGAAACGTGGGTTGCCTTCCAAAGAGAGCCTCAGTTAACGTCATTTTACGATGTGGAAATGCATTTAAGCATCTTCCAAATACTCAACTTTAATAATTGACAAGTCCAGGCATTCTCCAATGTAAAGATTCAATCATTGACCATTTACCTTTAATACCTACCCCTCTTTGCTTTCAACTTCAATTGCCCCATTCGATAATACATAAGTCACTGTGAATCGGCCTGACTATTTTGACTTGATTTTACCTGAAAAAAGTCTCAACCGGGAGTTATGAAGTAAGACAAGATTGATGAGTTGGGGATTTCGACTTATATAGGGGTTAATATTAATAGATTTAGTGTCCTCAATGCCTATTTTATACTCATAACTAATGTTAAAATGTTAAGATGCAGTAATGAAGGCAAAAGAGTAAGGGGACACTACAAGGCAAATAGGAGCGAAAAAGCTGAAAAAGTTGAAGGAAAGAAAATTTGGTACTCACCAAATCGAGTCGGCGATTCCTTCAGCTCGCCTAAATATCAAGCATGCTAGCCCATGGACAAAACTAACTTGGCGGTCAAACAAGTGATTCGGCCACTCACCGAAGAGATTAGTGATGCCGATTTAGCTCACCAAATATTACAGAAAGAGGTGGTAAGAAGCTACGCCAAGAAGGCGAGAAGAAGAGCACTCAGTGTATCACCGACCGGTTCGGAAAACTTAACTCACTTCGTTGAAAGTACAGAACGATTTGCTGCAATGACAGGCCAAAAAAAGTGATAAGAGGAGCACTGGGCGTATCGCCGACCAGTTCAGTGAAGCCCGACTTACTTCACCGAGCTGACCTCGTGCTGAAATTCTAGAAACGTATAAATTAAATTTTCAAAAGAAGAGAAGGAGTTCCCACAGTGTTCACTTCTGGGTTTTTGAGTTTTTACATTCTAGAACTTTTTTTTTACATTTTTGAGTAGAGATTTAGCGATTGTGAGACTTTTAGCCTAATTTCTAGCATTTGAAGACTTGCGGATCATTATCAAACCTGATGGAAAACTTCGTTGGTAACGATTTCTTGTTCTTTACTATGTTTGGGTAAAACCCCCATTTTTGGTGGTGTCATTTTGTAGTTGAATTCATTAGTTAGCTAATGGGTGTTGTTAGTTACTGATTTTATTGTTGTTTTGAAGTGGGTTAAACTAATAGTTCATGTTTTATTTGAGGAATTTAGTTGCACATGCAATTCTAGCTTAGTACTCAATATTTTCTTCAGAAAGATGTGTTAGAGTCAAATTATTAGTTGATGATTGTATTGATTGCATTGTTACAGATCTAGCTTTAGAAAGTGGGTTTGAATGTAATTTTGCAAATCTAGCTTGAAAAAGTAGATTGCTTAAGGTAATGGGTTGTTAAATTGTTCTATTCCTGTTGAGGTTTAAAAGAACTGACTTGATTCACAATAGTTTATTTCTAAATGGTTATTGCACTCAAAACCTAGCCTACCCATTGAGATTCAACATCTTTGAGTAACTAGTAATCACCCACTACGCAAATTAGCATTAAATTTATCACACTCCCAGGAAACTTTCTCTATTTATTTATTTCTGGTTTTAGTAGTCATAAATTGGTTACCTGAATCCCCCAATTTGATATTAATTGTCAAAAATTTGAGATTTACTTTAATGTTGCAAATTATCTATCTCAACAAAGGATTAGGACACAATTTTACTTCTTAAATGAATTCTTTATTATATCACTACCTCTGGGATGGACCATAACTCTTAGTTGGGTTTATACTTGTTAGCCACCGCCTACACTTAGAATAGGATGAAGCGTAGTTCAGCGTTATAAAAAATGGCGCCGCAGCTGGGGAGTGGTGTTTAGAATTCTTTTATTGAAGTTTAGTCGTGAACTGATTTTGTTATAGTTTAATTATCATATTTTTTTTCTTTGTTGGCTAGTCTTAAACAGGTTAAGAGATGAGTGTGAATGTGAGTTACGCCAGCCAACTCTGGAACAATGATGACATCGGGAATTCGCATGATGTCAATGAGGATCAGTTGGGAAGTGTTGGTGCTATTCGATTGTCTCCGACTATAGGCAATGCGGTGTTTCACGTGACCAGCACGAAGGTGCAGTTGTTGCAAATGAAGTGTCTCTTTGGAGGACTTGCTCATGAGAACCCTCACTATAACATTCAAAACTTCGTGGATGTGTGTAGGCCATTTTCTTTAAAGAACATCACTTAGGAGTCAGTTTGACTTCCTTTGTTTCCCTTTTCTCTAATGGGGGAAGCAATGAAGTTTCTGGCTGATTTACCAAGGGAATCAATCACTTCTTGGGAGGATCTCACTGATGCGTTTTACGAAAGGTTTTTCCCTCCTTTGAAGATAGTTAAGTTGAGAGATAATATTCAGAACTTCAAGCGAGTGGATTGCGAACCTATTCATGAGACATGGTTAAGGTTCCAAAAAATGTTGTTCCGATTCAAAACTCACGGGCTACCGGAAAATGTGTTGTTTCAATATTTTTACCAGAGCCTCGACACGATCAACAAAGGTCTGGCAGACCAACTTATTCGAGGATGAATCATGCGACAACCTTTTGATTTAGACTCTACCCTTATTGATAAGATGACGAAAATCAATCGTGCTTGGTACACTAGAGAAGATCAGGTGTCTCCTTTGAAATTTGGGCTGACAAAAGAACAAATGGAGAAGAACCAAGAGCGAGATGAAAACATGGCCAAGATGATGACCCAAATGGACCTATTGACAAATCATGTCATGGGGAGTGGTTGCAAGGTTGTGAATGCGGTTGAAATTAATACTGGAGTAAATCCCGATGAAGCACACTTTGAGGCCATTTACTATGAGGAAGTGCATTTCTTGACAAACCAGTCTGGGGATTCTCATCCAAACTATCCAAGGCTGGGCGGGAATCAAGTTTGGAACAGGGATCACCATGATGGTTGGAGAGACCTAGATAGGAAATGGCGTGACCGTGGTATGAATTGGAGGGACCGGAATGGCGACAAAAAACACTATGTGTAACACCTCAGATTCAAAAAGGCAAGAAAATTTCAGTTTTTCTCAAACCTAGTGTCAAGACCAACGACACCATCCACAGCTAGTAGGTGGGATGATGGTCTGGCGATGGTGGCGTGGTCCACAATTTGGATTTTTCTAAAAGATGTCTAGTTTCAGTACTTTGTGACAGTTCACCAGGACGGCCCTTCATCCATTGCATGAGCCGTAGATAGGGTTCATAAGTGAGTCCCAGACTTAGAAAGATTTCAGAGTCAGAGGTCCAGAACGAAGACCACGACCTACGGTCCGTAGACTAAACCACGACCTGTAGGAAGGGATCTGTCATTGGTGGCCCAGTAATTGAGTCTCTGAAGTCAATGACAGATGAACAGGACGGTCCCTAGGTTGAGTCACAGACGGTGGTTCGCCACCGTCGTTGACAAAGATAGTTATTTGGAAAGAAAAAGAATTTGGGTCAATTTCAAATGGTCATATATTTTAGCACAAAATGAATTAGGTGGCCTATGACCTATCAAATTATAGATAATTGAATCCTCTTTCCAACGCCACCGAGTTTGCTAAAATCTAAGCTCTGAGTAAATATTTATGCTCGTTTTAGTGAAGCCCTGTCGGGCAGACCATGAATGACGGACCCAGTCGACGGAGGGTAGTCCAAATGACGGTCTGTCAGTCCCGTAGTAGATGGCATTTGACAGTTTTTAAGTGAGGCTATTGAGTTTTTTTCCAATTGTTTTAACTCAATACTATGTCATTTTGCTCTCTAATAGAAGCCTATATAATAAATTTAAACTCCCAATTCATTCTCTCAAATTCTCAAAAGAAGATCAAGCTCTTCCTCTCAAATATTTCTCTCTCTAGAAGTTGAAGAAGAAAGCTAGGGTTTCAAGATCAAGCCTCCTAATCCTGCATTTCTTCCAAGCCTTTGGCATCAAGGTATTATAGTTTTCATCCATGGAAGCCTTTCCTCCATGGAGTTCCCAAATTCTCCAATTTACAAAGTTAGAATTCTCCAATTGAAGTTAGGGTTTTCTTCCATGTCATGGGTTCGTTTCAATGTTGATTTATTTGATTGATTTATGAACTTTTATGCATGAATTGAAGTAATTGCATGTTTTTAAGTTGATTTCCCATGAACTCATGCATAACCCGTATTTTCTAAGCTATGTTGATATAATGTGGTGTTTGAACTATGAAAGATGAATTTATGAAAATATGTATCTCTTCTCTTTATGAAATAGATGTAAATGAATTTGAAGATGTATTGACTTTGAAATTATGATGAAGCTTATGAATAATTGAAAAGAATGCATGTTCATGAAAGTATGTTTATGACTCAAGAAAACCTTATAGATGAGATTGTCTATATATTCTATGATGCTTGCCCGCATGACATGAATGACATCTAGATTTGCCCTCAATGCTTTTCGGGCTATTTTCCTAAATTAGGTGTTGATTAGTATGGTAGCCGCTTATGCCATCAATGATTATAGGCCACAATTTCAAAACTATTTCCATTAGTATTAGTAGGGCATTTCTAGCATGAAGTGAATGAATGTGGGCCTTAAAAGCTATTATGAAAAGATCATGTACGGTGAAAAGTTTTCTCATGCATGGTCTAAGGAGCTATCCTATGATGTCTCTAGCAATGGTTGGTTGCTTAATTGCACATTTCCATGGATGATAATATGAATTTACCTTGGATTGGTTACTTAATTATTTCTTTCCATGGATCATGAGACAATTCAAGATTAATAAATACTCCTTGGGATTTATGCTTAGCATAGAGAGGTTATTGAGGTGGAAGCTCTTTCCGTGTTGAGGTCGGGTTTCTAGTAGCAATCTCCTTATCCGTTACCAATGTTCCCCCATAGTATGATGGTCTAGATAGACATTAGCTAGTGGATCCACTTTAGTTCAGATTCATGGTTCTATCTTTGCAAGTAGGACAACTCTTTTTGGTGTGGCAGACAGCGGGGGATCATGTTATAGCTCAAATGGTCTCTATGTCGATTAAGGCTAATTCCCACAATAATAATGAACTAAGGTTACTTCAAGAAGTATCTCACATGTGTTCAAATACGGTTTTACATGCATTGATCATGATTTCATTTTATGTTTTTCTAACCTTCTTATCTAATGTTTGACTTGGTGTTTGCATGCCATGAAAATGTTCGTTTTAGCATGATTTCATACATTTATGAATGGCTATCATACCTAGTGAATTTTTGTACTAATTCATACTCTTGCCTTCATTTCCACAAATGTAGGGTCCGACAGTTAGGGTTCTTAGTTTCGTGGCTAGAGGTTGACTTGAGAGATTTAGAGCTTTGGTGAGTCCTCATGCTTCGAGGATGGATTTTTATTGTTTCAGTTTTGGACATGATGTATGGGCTAGGCCCAATTTCATTCTATTGTATTAGATGCCTATTGAGACAAGTGTTTAATCTTCCGCTTTGCTTTTATAAAACTTTGGACTTGAAATGCTGTTTTAATTCCTTTGTTCTATTTCGTATGTTATGAATGCTAAGTGGCTTGTATACGGCCTCTCGGGGTCCTATACGCCTGTTACATCTAGGGTGTACCCTTGGGTCATGAATAACTTGGTAATCAGAGCACAAGGTTGAGAATGGTCCTAGGATGTCTCATAAGGCACGTCGAGTAGAGTCTTGTTCATGAGTGTGAAGCGCGCCACATTTATGAATAAGAGGCTATAAGATGTTTAGGAAACTCCACTTCTTTCATTACTCTAAAGTTGTGTGATAGAGTGTAACTCTAGGTGTCTTTCTCTCCTAACCCCTATGTATGCTCTTCCAAATATGCCTCCACGAAGGAATCCCATGAGAAGGAATAGGAATATTCGTGAAATTGTGAGACAAGAGGTTCCCCAAGTGCTGGTCAACCCTTTGGCTGAGCAAGTGACTAATGATGAGTTTCGAGCCATATTTCATGCATTGGCCCAAGCTATGATGGCTCAATCTAATCGAGAGGTTGTGGCTCATGTGAACCGAAAGGTGGGTACCACAACAACTAGAGTGAGGGACTATATTATAATGAATCCTCTAAAATTTCATGGGTCTAACGTTGAGGAAGATCTTCAAGAGTTCATTGATGAGGTGTATAAGATGTTGATTATCATGGGTGTGACGCCGGTGGAAAAGGAGGAATTGGCTGCTTATCAACTTAAGGGTGTTGCTCAAGTTTGGTTCAACCAATGCAAAGAAGATAGGGCGGTAGGTGAGGGTCCTCTTGATTGTGAGAAATTTAAGGTTGATTTTTTTGATAGGTTCTTTCTCATTGAGATGAGAGAGGAAAAAGTACTTGAGTTCATTAACCTTTGCAAAGGAGATATGAGTGTGTAGGAGTATGCTTTAAATTTTACAGAATTTTCTAGATATTCTCCAACTATGGTTGCTGATCCAAGAGCAAGGATGAATAAGTTTTTGTCGGGTGCTTCTAACTTTGTGGTTAAAGAATGCCTAACCGCCATGATTGTTAAGGAGATGGATGTTTCCGGGTTGATGATATATGCACAACAAATAGAAGAATAAAAGCTTAAAGAGAAAACTAGGGATTCAAATAGGGCAAGAAGGGACGATGGTGAGTCTTCACATTCAAGGTCTGATAGAGGTAATCCTTCTAAAGGTAAGGATGGTAATGAGCAAATGTGGCCCGAGTGTAGGGAGTGTGGGAGAAGACATCAGTGTGAGTGTCTACCCAGTTCTAATGCTTATTTTGGTTGTGGTAAGATGAATCGCAAGATAAGGAATTGTCCTTCGGCTGTTAGAAATGAGGGAGATAGTCATCGACGGGCTCAACCCTACCCTTCTTCCGGTCCTAGTGGTGGTTGGAAACAAGATAGGTTTTATGCTCTTCAAACTCAAGAAGATCATGAGGGTTTCGTTGATGCAGTGATTGGTAAGTTAAGGTCTTTTAGCTTGTGGGTATGTATTGCTTGATTGTCACGACCCAGGGGTACCCCTAGATGTAACATGGTGTATAGGACCCCAAGGGACCCCATACAAGCCACTTAGCTTTCATAACATAAGAAATAAAACAATAGAAATAAAACAACATTTCAAGTCCAATAGTTTTATAAAGAAAAGCGGAAGTCTAAAACACTTGTCTCAATATAGTCATCTAGTACAATAGAATGAAATTGGGCCTAGCCCATATATCATGTCCAAAAGTGAAATACATGAAAGAAACTATAACAATGAAAGTCCGTCCTCGAAGCATGAGGACTCACCAAAGCTCAGAAATCTCGATATCAACCACTAGCCACGAAACTCAGAAACCTGACTGTTGGACCCTACATTTCGGGAAATACAGGCAAGAGTATGCGTTAGTACAAAAAAATGTACCAAGTATGATAGCTATGCTTAAAACATTTAAATCATACAAAAATAGACATTTCATTTCATGACATGCAATTGACCAAGTTAAAAACATGATATGAAAGGGTTAGAAAACATAATTCATAAATCATGGTCAATGCAAGCTAAAATCATTAAAACCTTTGAACACATATGAGATACTTCTTGAAATAACATTATTTCATTATCAATGTGGGGAATTATCCTTAACCGACATAGAGACCATGCGAGCTATAACATGATCCCCTGGTGTCTCCCAGACCGAAAAGGGTTGTCCTACTTTGCAAGGTAAGGACCATAACTTCTAGCTTAGGTGGATCCACTAGCTAATGTCTATCTAGATAATCGTCCTACGGGGGAATATAGGTAAGGGATAAGGAGATTGCTTCTAGAAACCCAGCCTCTACTTACGGGAGAGCTTCCTTCTCAATATCCTCTCGGTGCTAAGCATAAATCCCATGGAATAGTCATTTCTTCTTGTTCTTATTATCAATGGAAGGGGATGTCTTCTTGACAATCAAAGCTAATTCATATTCCATGGAAAGGTATCTTTCAATAACCAATCAAAGCTAAGTTCATTAGGATAGCTCTAAATCTGTGATTCAATTAGGTGAGAAAACCTTTCATCCTTAGAATCCTTTACTATGTGATAAAACCTTTCACATCATGCTATTATGTGTTTATGAGAACAATCTTCTCAACTACACACCAACAACATCATCACTGATACTTTACTCTCAAAGCATCCTTAAAATATTTGCATAGATTTCAATAGAAAATGCATAAGTCCATAATTTACCTTTCAAGGCTCAAAAACCACTTTCAATCATCAACACTTAGAAAACATGGGTTAGATATGGATTTCATCATAAATTCATGTAAATCTAGCAATACATGCTTAATTTC
This sequence comes from Solanum etuberosum, assembly GCA_029582245.1. NCBI lineage: Eukaryota > Viridiplantae > Streptophyta > Magnoliopsida > Solanales > Solanaceae > Solanum > Solanum etuberosum. Next base: position 15,364 of record JAJONR010032239.1, read on the forward strand.
ATAAAACTCTTCTTTTATAACTAAAATCCCACATCATATGATTCATTACTTGAAAACATTGGGATTACATGGATTCATAGGGGAAATCATTAGAAAATCATAGTATTTCATCAATTCATGCATAAGAGATCATGAATCAATCATCTAAATCAATAATCAAGAGAACCCATGACAATTGAAGAAAACCCTAACTCAATTGGGTATTTCTAACATTGAAAATAGAAGAATTTGGGAACTCCATGAATGGAAAGAATCCACGGATGATAACTATCATACCTCAAAGCCAAATGCTTATCTTCAATGGTGAGAATGGAGGCTTGCCTTGAAACCCTAGGTTGATCCTTCTTCTTCTTCATGTTTCTAGAGAGAGAAATATTTTGGGGAGGAGAATTGATCTTCTTTTGTGAATTAGGAAGAATGACATGAATGGGTTGAATTTGGGGGTTAGAATGATTATATAGGAGTCTTAGTGAAGGAAAAAATGATGTAGTATAGGACTTAATTAATTAAGAAAAGACCCAACTACCCCTGAAACTTAATTGCCAGTCGTGACCCACAACCACTACCGACGGACCATGGTCAAGACGACAGACCGTCTTGCATGGCCGTCGATGGTGGTCAGAAACTCTAGGTTGAGGGTCTTGGACCACGGGCCTCAACCATGGACCGTGGTTCCACCAACGGTCCGTTTGTCCGGCCGTGGTTCTGACCCTTTTTGGTCAGTGTCAAGGTATCAACCACGGACCACACCTACGGTCCGTGGTCCCATCCAAGGGCCGTGGGTGGTCAACGTGGGTTGACACCGACAATTTCTAGAAATGGGTAATTTTCTCTTTATCGAATTCGGGGTGTTACAATATCTTCCCCTTGGGACCATTCATCCTCGAATGAGATTCAAGCTAGTACGAAAATAATAGGAGAGGAACTAACAACCCAACCTACCATGCAATGCATATAACCAAGGAGGAACTATCGACTCCAAGCTAGGACGTTATCAAAATATCATAGGAGGGGTGAAATTAAATCTAACAGCCCATCATGCATGCAATGCACATAACCAAGGAGGAAACATCAAGTCCAAGCTAACATCCAAGGAGGAAAGATCAACTCCAAGCTAACAACATACTCAAATGCATAAATCTGAGGAGGAAACATCAACTCCAAGCTAAAGTCATGATCATAACATCATATCAAGTATTCTACATGCAAATCATACTCATATGTAAATAAACATGTAAGAGTAAATTAAGCAAACTCTTTTTATCAAAACTCAAACTTTTACAAAGCATGCTTAATACGAAAATCATGGAAGCACATAAAAACACATGACTCCAAAACAAAGACCAAACCATGAGGAACTGATGAGTCTGAGATTTTGACTCATTTAGAGCTTTTTTTTCCATAGTATTACTCTCCTTGATGCCTATTTTATGCTATAAACTGATATCTAAATGTTAATTTTTAGCTATGAAAGCAATAGAGCAAGGCAAGGACATTACCGGGTAAAAAAGAGAAAAAAAGATGAAAAGGGCTGAAGATAGTGAAAGCTGACAATCACCAAAGCCACTCGGCGACTCGCCCAGTGGCACTTCAGCTCGCCAAATGTTCCAGTATGCCAGCCCTGGAGAGAAGCCAACTTGGCGATGGAATTGGACCTTCGGCGAACCAACGAATGGATCGGCGATGAAGACTTTGATCACCTAAATTTACAGGGTCTGATGGATGAAGATTCAAGGCAAAATAGTGATGGCGAAGTGCACTTGGCACATCGCTGACTGGGTCGGCGATGGTCGACGAACTCCGTCAAATTATCCTGAAGGCCAAAATCTGGAAGCGTATAAATTGATTTTCAAAAAGAGAGAATGAACGGATTTCATATCCTGCCACTGTTAGACTCAGAGTTTTTGATTGAAACATTGTTCTTCTTAGTTTTTGAGAGTTTTCTAGTAGATTTCAAGTTGGGTTTGCGATTTTAAGCATTTTGGACCATTGTAAAGACGTGGATTGCATTGCCCAACTTATGGATAATGTAGTTGGTAATAATATCCTACTTTTTATAATGTGTGGCTAAAACCCCCCATTTGACACTTGTTTTGAACCCCTTAGATTTAATCTAATGATTTCAATAATTTCTATTCCTACAACCGGTTAGAACATGTCTTTCACTTCCTAACTGAATTCTCTACCGTATCACTCCCTGTGGGATCGACACCAACTCTTTGTTGGGTTTATACTAGATTACGATAACCTACTCTTAGTATTGGATGAAGTGTAGTTGAGCATTATCAAAAATGGTTCCGCTGCCAGGGAGTGGTGTTAAGAATTCTCTTATTGAAGTATAGCTTTGATCTAATCTTGTTTGTAGTTGAATCGACTTACTTTGTTTTTGTGTTTGTTATTGGCTGTTTGTGAATAGGTAACAAGATGAGCGTGAACGAAAGTAACGGTAGTCAACTTGGACACCTAGATGACATTGGCAATCTGAATGATGTCAATGAAGCAGTTCAATTCGATGGTGTCAGTGCTATTCGTTTACCTAAGGTTGTGGGAAATGATGTATTCCACGTGACTAGCATGATGTTGCAATTATTGCAAATGAAAGGATTATTCAGAGGGCTAGCTCATGAGGATCCCCATGACCATATTCGGAACTTTTTGGATGTGTGTGGTCAATTCTCATTCAAAAACATCTCACAAGAGTCAATCAGGCTCCAGTTGTTTTCTTTTTCATTGATGGGGGAAGTGACCAAATGGTTAGCTGATCTACCGAGGGATTCAATCACGTCTTGGGATGAGCTTACCGAGGCATTCTAAATAAGATTTTCCCTCCTTCAAGGATGATGGCATTGAGAGACAATATTTAAGGCTTTAAATGTTTGGATATGAAAATCCACATTGAACATTCACAGAATAATCTGCAATATTATTTTGTGCAAAGCTAATTATTCAAATCTTCGCTTCAATAAGCAATATTATTTACTATAACATATATTTTATGAATTGGTACACACGTGTCGAAAGACTAGTAGTAGTAGAAACCACAACTATTTAGACATAACTGATGTTACCAACATACTCCTTAATAATCCAAAGGGTGATACAATGGATTCAAAAACCACCATGGCAGATTTTAAGAAATATACAGAAGATACACAGTATCATGCTAAGATATCATATTTTAAGAGAAGATAATAAAATTATTGATTATCTAGCAAACATAGCACTCAACTGTGGGAATGGCGAGTTCCAAAGCATCCGAGAACTAGATAGTTAAGGGAAGAGGATGATCTACACACTAGACATTCAATCTATAGTTGCTCAATGAAGGTTATAGAGGAGATTATCGAAGCTTTAAAATAAATCTCCTTTCTCAAATGTTAAACTATGGCTTCTTATTTTATTCATACAAGTTTATAAAATAAAACATTTTCCTTATGTAAGATATATCTAGACCTTTCTTTTGTTAACAAAATGGTCATTCAAGGGTCAGAATCAAACAAGAGGGAGAAATTCAAATCAGAAATGAAGATTTATACATAGTGTTAATAGCTGAGCAACAAAGGATCACGAGGAAGAGCTTAATAACACTGATTACCCACAGCATACGTAGACGGAAGGTCTTGTTCTACCAAAGGACAAACATTTTTAGGTGTGGAGGATCTTTTTGAGAGATGGAGAAAAATGCAGAGAATAGGAAACCCTAGTTAAAAGAAAATATCTTAGGAAACTAGTATTTTTCTTTTGTTTTATATAGGGATGGGGTTGTTCCATTTTGGGCGGCCCTATCTCTTTTGTCTAGTAAGTAGATTTTGGCAATAGACCCAAATGAGTTCGTTTTTTGTTTAAGCTTCTTTCTCAAATCAATAAAAGCCCTAAAAAGTTTGCTAAAATGGTCATGTGGTCATGAAACTTTATCAAACGGCAATGGCGTGGACTTCATTCCCAACATTACCCCCTAATTTCTATGGGAAATAACTTTTGTAATTTACTTTCTAAAGTTGTTCAAACCCAACATAAGACTTTTAAAAACCTATTTACCAAATACATCAAAACTTATCATCAGTATTAGGACTTTGATTTAAACATGTAATTGTTATAAAATAAAGTCTATATTTTAAATATAATAAAATAGTTCAAGAATAATCTACACAAGAAGTGAGGGAAGGGAGATCTATTTTTATTTAACCTTTTATTCATATCTTTTCCAATACATTAAGGGCTTATTTATAAGCCAAAAATACTTTGGCCCAAAGAATATGTGGGACCCAATTTCTTGGGCACAAATAAAAATAATTTGGACATCATATTTTAACACCCTCCCCCTTGATGTCCATGAAAAAAGAAAAATTATAGTGAAAGACAATGTGTAGAAACACGCATTGTTTGCTGCGTCATTAAAAACTGTCACCCCCCGAGGCTACCCCCTTGACGTATACACGGGACCTAGGATCACGAGTGACCCCAAGCTAACCCTGAGCTGGCATATCATAAGAATACTTAAAAGAAATACTGTGCGGAAGCTTAAAACATGATATAAACTAAATAATGGAGAATACCCAATCTAAGTCTGAATATATAATTACTGGAAAACAGTTTAGAACACTGAACTATAATTCAAAAGCTAAAGTTGAATCTGTTTATCTCTGAAATAAGCCTCTAACTGACTAGAGATGCTAGGACATGTCACTAGCTAACTCTAGTAAAAACTGAAACTAAAATAAAAGACTGAAATAAGAGGCATGTCTATTGTCCTCGAAGAATGAGGACTCACCACTAAAGGTGTTGAACTGGAGATCGGGAACCGATCTATGCATGATCTGGATGCTGAGTACCTGAACCTACATCATGAAAGGATGTGGCGCAGAGTATGCGTCTGTACTTGGAATGTACTGAGCATGTAGGATAAAATAAAAGTTGAACAAAACATATAAACAGAAGCTATATACTGAACAATGATATAATCTGAACATGATGGAAATACTGAGATATACTGAAATGAACTGAACAGAATGCAATGACCAGGTACATAACATGTTAAAACTAAATACTAAAGTACAACTGAGAAACTTGGTCAAATGCATAAAAATCTGACTCTGGGAGCTACTAATAACCGACATAAAACCACGCAAGCTAAACGTGGAGCCTGATGTATACGACCCATCGAGAGGACCCAATATACCCTGCCAGAGGTATAGAGGGATGACTGGCGTGATCACTAAAATTATGCCCATAGAGGGGACAGAAACCTACGGGGGCACGTAGTTCTAGGACTATTCGGGTACGCTGAACCCTAGTCCACTCGGTCTAAGCCTACTCCCAACTAGAAATATGAACAATGTAACATAATTGAATTATACTGGATATCTCATTATTCTGACATGCTAACTGAGAATGCGACATATCTAACTGACAATGAAACATTCGAAATTTAAGTCATGTATATCTGTTTAAACTAACCTAGCTAGTGTTATTCATGAACTAAACAAATCTACACCACTAGGGCTCTGAATTTCATGCAAGGAACTAAGCAACAATGTTACAACAACATGATAATCTGTTTTGGAACATTCTAACAGCTAAATCACAACAATTTCTAAAGTTCAAGAAACCCTAGGTCTAGATAATATGAAGGAAATCAAGAATCTGACTGAATTCTAGGGACCTAGTGGATGAAAGGAACCCACTAGTGAAATCCCACATACCTGGTGATGAATTTCACAGAGAAATCTTCTGATTTTAGGGCTGGAACTGACGAAAACTTGTTGCGTTCTTGGAAGGGCTGGTCTACTGTTTCTTATCCTCTTGCTCTGGTTTGATCGATTATTTGGTGAATGAATTGACTAGAGTAAGTTCTGATTAAGTTACTAGGCTAAAACTGACCAAAACCACGTACTTTATGGGTCCAACGCATAGGGGAAAAGACCAAAATGACCCCAACTTAAGAGTTTTTAGGGGCATCGATGGCCAGACTGACAGACGTGGACAGACTGACGGCCCGTCCTGGCAGGCGTCAACTGGGGTTTTGGGAGGGGGTTGCAGGTGGCCAACTACGGACCCGACCTACGATCCGTGGGTCACCCTACGGTCCGTAGTAGATACCGTGGGTGTGCACCCGCAACTTCTGAAAATCTATTGTTTGGTCTGTTTTCAGATATGGGGAGTTACATTATCTCCCCCTTGGGAACATTCGTCCTCGAATGAAGTCTAAACTAGCTGCAAGAGGGAGGGAAGGAGCTGCACACCCTACCACTAAGTGCTAAAACTGTTTTCTGACTGAACTGAGTTCCAAGAACATGCAAATACGCTGAAAATGCAAGTATAACTGAAGGAACATGATACTAAGACTGAATTCATGCAAGAGTAAACTGAGAGACTGGAGAGGAACTATTACCTTAAGCTGGAATGGAATCGGAAGGAAAGAGATGAGGATACTTGGCCTTCATGTCTTCTTCTGCTTCCCAAGTAGCTCCCTCTACGGACTGACTCTTCCACAAAACCTTCACTGAAGCGACTTCTTTATTCCTCAACCTACGAACCTGAAGATCAAAGATTTCAAATTGCACCTCTTCATAAGTGAGACTCTCCTTCACAGCCACACTTTTAACGGTACAATAGATGCTGGATCACCCACACACTTCTTCAACAAGGAAATGAGAAAGACTGGATGGACTGCTGTTAGTTCTGCTGGCAACTCCAACTCATAAGCCATTTTACCAATCCTTTTCAAGATTCTGTGAGGACCTACATATCTGGGACTGAGCTTCCCTTTCTTGAAAAATCTCATCACCCCCTTCATAGGTGACACTTTCAGGAAAACCCATTCATCAACCCGAACTCTAAGTCCCTTCTCTTAACATCTGCATAGGACTTCTGACGACTTTAGGAAGTCTTTAGTCTATCTCTAATGAGCTGAACTTTTTCCATAGCCTCATAAACTGAATATGGCCCTATCAAGGCTGCTTCACCTACCTCCAACCACCCAACTGGAGATCTACATTTACGCCCATACAATGCCTCATAAGGGGCCATCTGAATACTGGAATGATAGATATTATTGTAGGCGAACTTTATAAGAAGAAGGTGATCATGCAAACTTCCCTTGAAATCGATCACACATGCCTTGGTAGCGAAGCACACCATCTCCCCTTTAAGAGAAAACCTCAACTTTCTGCTTCAACTGAAGCAATATAGTATCACTGTCTTGTTTCTCCTTAACCTCCTATAGCAATGAAGACTCAGAGCTATTCTGGACTATTACTCCACCATTTCACGAGTCTGTAAGAACAATTCCTAAACGAGCAAGCCGGTGAATATCCTTTGCTAATTCTTTCCTTTCTTCCTCAACATGTGCTACATTACCCATAGATAGTCTACTAAAAGCATCATCTACTACATTGGCCTTACCAGGATGATAAAGCACATTTATATCATAGTCTTTAAAGAATTAATGCTATCTCCTCTAGCGAAGATTCAACTCCTTCTGGGTGATTACATACTGGAGGCTCTTATGATCTGTGAACACATCTACGTGAACACCATAGAAGTAATGTCTCCAAATGTTTAGGGAAAATACTATGGCTGTCAGCTCGAGGTGATGAGTCGGATAGTTCTTCTCATGCACCTTAAGTTGCCTAGAAGCACAAGCTATAACCTTACCTCGCTGCATCAACACACAACCTAGGCTGACTCTAGATGCATCACAATAGATCACATAACCGTCTGAACCCTCTGGTAGAGTTAAAACAGGAGCTGTAGTAAACCTAGTTTTCAGTTCCGCGAAGCTCTTCTCACACTCATCTGACCACTGGAACTTAACCTTTTTCTGAGACAGCTTAGTCAATGGAGAAGCTATGGATGAAAATCCTTCCACAAACCTTCTGTAGTAACCATCCAAACCCAAGAAACTTTTGATATCTGTAGGAGAGGTGGGTTCGGGCCATTTCTTCACTGCCTCTATTTTTTGAGAATCCACTTGGATCCCTTCGCTAGATACTATATGCCCAACGAAAGCAATGAATTGTAAGAAAAACTCACATTTGCTAAACTTAGCGAATAACTGGCGATCCTTGAGAATTTGCAGGACAACCCTCAAATGAGTCACATGTTCTTTCTCATTCTTAGAGTAAATGAGGATATCATCAATAAATATGATAACGAACGAGTCCAAATACTGCTTGAACACCTTGTTCATCAAATCCATGAAAGCTTCAGGAGCATTGGTTAGTCCAAAAGACATAACTACAAATTCATAATGACCATACTGAGATCTGAAGGCTGTTTTCAGGATGTCACTATCTCTGACTCTGAGCTGATGATAACCGGATCTGAGGTCTATTTTAGAAAAATGACTAGCACCCTGAAGTTTGTCGAACAAGTCATCAATCCTGGGGATAGGGTACTTAATTTTGATTCTGACTTTGTTCAACTGCCGATAGTCAATGCACATCCTGAGAGAACTATCTTTCTCTTTCACGAGCAATACTGGTGCACCCCATGGCGAAATACTAGGTATGATGAAGCCCTTATCTAGAAGGTCTTTCAACTGCTCTTTCAACTCCTTAAGCTCATCTGGAGCCATTCTGTAAGGAGGAATCGAAATAGGCTGGGTATCTAGAAGGAGATCAATTCCGAAGTCTATATCCCTTTCAGGAGGAATTCCGAGAAGATCTTCTGGAAACACTTCTAGAACTCACTAACTATAGAAACTAACTCAAGAGTTGGGGTTTCAGAGCTGGAATCGTTAACCCGAACTAAATGATTGATATACCCCTTGGAAATCATTTTTCTAGCCTTAAGGTAGGAAATGAATTGACCCATAGGCACTGAGCACCTACCCTTCCATTCTAATACTAGTTCATTTGGAAAGTGAAACCGAACGATCCTACTTCTACAATCGACTGAGGAGTAACAGGAATGTAACCAATCCATGCCTAGAATGATATCAAACTCTACCATTTCTAACTCTACAAGATCTGTTGAGGTGACTTTCTGAGAGACTGAGACTGGGTAATTTCTATAGACCTTTCTAGCTATAACTGGGACACCTACTAGAGTAGAGACTGAAAAGGGTTCTGAAAGAGTTTCAGGACTTACACCGAAGTTCACTGCTATATAAGGAGTTACAAAGGAAAGAGTAGCCCCTGGATCTAACAAAGCATAAATATCTAAGTGAAAGACTCGTAATGTAACAGTGACCACATCAGGAGAATCTTCCTGATCCTGGCGAGCCTTAAGAGCATTAAACATGTTTTGGCGCTGACCGCCACCTGCACTAGATGAAGTACCATGTTGAGTTGGGTGACCTGCTGGTGTTGTTGGAGATGTAGACTGAGCCCTACTATTGTTACCTCATTGTCCTTGTTAAGAAGAAGGACAATCTATTAATCTGTGACAAGACTGAATACATCAAAAATAGCCTTCTTTCCCTGCAAGACCCTCACCCGGATGGTGCTTAGCACATTTTGGACAAGTTGGGTAGGTTCTGCTACCTGAAACACTTCTTTGAGACTTAGAGCCTGATGCCCTACTTTTCTGATCCTATCGAAACCTGAGGGATGGAGCACTAGCTGATGAAGGTGCTGGACCTGAAGATCTTTGCTGAAACTGCGAGGAATTTCCACCACCTGATTTCTACTGAGAGTACTCATAGTTACCTATCCTAGACTTTTTGTCGTCCTTAGCCATTTCCCTAATCTTATCTCTCTCAACATGCTGAGCATGAGTCATTAGCCTAGAGATATTCATCTCATCTAACAACATAGCATTTCTGCACTGTGTTTTTACCAAGTCGGATACTCCATACAGAAACTTACTCATATGTGCCCTCGAATTAGCAACCATATGAGGGGCATACCTGGAGAGTTGGGTGAACTTGAGTCCGTACTCTTGGAATGACATTGTACCTTGCCTCAAATTCATGAATTTTTGTTCCTAATTGGGTGATTCTATGATCATAAATCATTTGATTTTGTTTAAGATATTTAATCTCGTTTTTCAAATTTTCAATTTCGATTTTAAGATCATCTAGAGAGGTATCTCTAGTAGGAGAATTTTTATGAAAACGATTATTAACCTCTGTTAAAGAATAAGGAGCAAAGTATTCAAAGTCATTTTGAATTTTAAAAGAGTTGCTTTTAGCCGGTTCAGAAGTGGAAGGTTTTGAACTGGTAGCAAGACTCAAAATCTTTTCTCTGAGCTTCTCATCAGAAACTTCTTTTAACAGTTCTATCACGTTATCAGACGTAATAGTTTTTAGGTTTAAATCTTCAAATTGAGATTGTAATTTATAAAACTCATCATTTTCGCAATCGTAAGTATCACCTTTGAAAGTAGAACAAGAGGGTTCTATAATTCTATCACTTTCAAAATCAATTAAATCAATATCATTTTCAGAATTGGAACCATCACTATAATCAGATTCTGATCCAGAAGTATATAGTAAACCATAAATCTTTTCATGCAAATTATCATCTAGCTGTAAGGACTTTAGCTTTTGAAGCTTGCAATTTGGAGCAATATGACCGTATTGTCTGCACTTATAGCACTTGATATCGGTGATATCACGCTTAGATCTATTCTTGGTAAAACGAGTAGATTTACGATAAGCCTTTTTAGCTTCTCGCTCGTCAGGTTTATAACGTCTAGATCTCCTTCTCCTATAAGGTTTATCTGAGTTGGAATGCCTATGGTGTTTAGATTTCTTATCAGAAATCGAGGGACCTGGTACTCCGAATTGGGTACAAAAATCTCCTAATTGGGAGTTTTCTCTTAGCTTATCCATTTTAAGCTATCGAGATAACCTTAGTTCATTGCATAGGTTTAAACCTTCCTGGGTACACACCCCTATTAACTTACCATAAGTAAAATTATTATAAGGGATCTCACCATAAGGTCCTCTAAGGGTCTTTCTGACTCTTTCCGCAAATAAAAGAGGGAGGCCGTCTATAAATTTGGCTTTCCAATGCTCAAGTCTGTTTTCGAGTAGTTCCATAACCCGACTCAAAAAGGTATCTTTATACCATCTGAATTCTCCTAGAGTCCTGCATCGAAGACTATTTAGGAGCATACGGACAGTTTCATATTGTCCCGTAAATCTTCCATTGAAATGTTCAAGAATGGTAACTATCAAGGTGTAAACGGCATCTTCTCTATTTCTAACTAGAGCCATGCCTAAATTATCAATTCCTTCATTGTCGGCAATAGCATTAATAACTGCTGCCTTTTGCTCGGTGGTCATAAAATTATCCCACCAACCTCGAAGCTGGCCAGTAAAACCTGTAATAATCATTTTGCATATATTCTATCTGTATTTTTAACACTTCTACATATAGTTGCATACATAAGCATTCTATGAACAAGAATGGTTAATTGTCTGTCAGTCAGACCATCCAAATTCCATTCGTAAATTTCAGAACCACTGTAAGACGTATTAGTCTAATTCCAGTCACGTTCCTCTATTAAAACATCTTGAGGAGTGGGTCAAGGATAATAAAAGTTCTCCATCCGCGGTTTATCAGCATATTTAAACCTTTTAGGTTTGCTCATACCTTTGATTTTATAAAATTCTAAAAAAGTTTGAGCTTTATCATCAGAGGTCTTTTCAATTCTGTCAGCAAAATCATTTGACAGATTGATTGGTTTAGCACCAAATCCTGAAAGCTTTTTATCAAGAAGTTCTTCTAACTTATCTAAAGGAGAGTTAAATTTAAAATCAGAAATATCAGGAGGTCTCTGAATATGAGTAAGAGCTGTTTGATTTCTATTTTCAGAAGTAGAAGCAATATCGATATTTTTCTTGCTCATTTCCTTTATCAAAATAGTTAATTCATCAAGTTTCTTTTCAAGAGTACAGATATGTTCGCCCAAAACTTTGACATATAAGCTTTGATAATTATTTTGCGAAATTAAGTTATTTATTTCAGCAATACTAACTTTAGCAACATCATTTTCAATGAGCTGTTGAAAAGCAGAAAAAGTAATGCCAGTATTATTGGGAAGAATAAAGGGAGTTTGTGGAGGATAAATCGCTTTAATGATTCTTCCATTTGCTCCT